>JAWWEQ010022722.1:0-28070 GCA_035583055.1 Torymus tubicola | reverse complement strand
ATAATACACAAAAATATATATATATATATATATATATATATATATATATATATATATATATATATATCTTTGTATTCCTTGAATAACTATATAAAAGATAAATTTTTGATAATTGATTTTATGCAACTTTTTGTACTTTTTTATAATAGTCCTCTATAATGGAACCTTTTTCTCAAACGAGGACAAGGAAAACCAATGTAAGTACATTTTCCCGGAATAACCATATATCTGCACTGTTTTCATTTAATATTTCGGAAGAATGATACAATTTCAGTCTGAGAAAGTAATAACATTGATATCTCGACTTTAAACGATTATCATATGAATTCTCATACTTAATATAATTACAATGTACTTTAACCGCAAAATAATTTTATAAAATATATTTTGAGACATCCAATCGCATGAGTAGTATTATGGTTGAATTCTTCATAAATAATAAGAAACAAAATGTTACTAAAACCACAGATATATCATTGATACAGAATTTTATTTTCTCTGCTTTGTGTGATGTAACGTGATTGACTTATTCACGTAATTACATTCGCAATCCTCTGTGCTATATAGATTGATATCGGCATATAGCCATTACACGTGTCTGAACCAACGTTACAATAATTATCCCCAATAATTACCTGACACTGATACCGCACGACAATAATCACGGCGATATTCAATTTTCATAAAGTCAAGCGACAAATCCCCGCACCGTACACACAGACCTCGTCAAAAATTCCAATCGCAGAACAGTCGTTCACTCTATACAACCCCTCAACCTCTTCCATTATCCCTCTTAATTTTAGCTCACCTCTAAGCCCTCTTCTCTCTCTCTCCCTCTCTCGCTACGCTTTAGTAAGCCAACACCGTCTAATCGTTCCTCGCATCTTAAGCGCATACTCCACAGCTATATACATATACCCTCTCTTTCTCTCTCGCTCTCTCTGTACGGTGAAAAGACACCCACCCCCTTCTAGTCGCTGCCTCGTGCATTCGACTTGCTCGCTTCTGCAGTGCAGCAGAGAGCTGGTGTTTGCTCGCTCTCAGTTCTGCTCTCTGCAGTTCGGAAACAAATGTTTGAGAAATAAATATTTGCCGGTGAGGAAGCGAGCTAGCGCAAATATTCCGTCAGATTTTTGCAGACGAAGGAACGACTGAGGAGAGAGAGAGAGGGAGAGAGAGAGGGAGCAAAAGGATACATGACATGAATGTGTGTGTGTGTGTGTGTACTTATTCGTATATATATGGTAAATTGGGATGATTGAGTGGAAAGAGAGAGAAGGAGAACCGTTTGAAGGTGTTAGCTAGGAAGAGAGAGTTGATTAGGGGGTGTGAATTAGACGCTTTTGCAAAGAGATGAGGGTATATGAGGATGCTAAAGAGATGGGTTTTGAAGTGGTAAATAAGAATTTTGTAGATTTTGGCGTAGATAATTACGTATAATGTTGGTAAGATTTATATACGAAATTTTGAAGTAGAATATATTATATCCTACAGATAAAATATTCGTATAGATATCGTTGATTAAGGTATGGGGCAAAAATAAGACTATCATATTAAATCTTTCAGATATCGTTAAAAAAACTACTCTAAGAATAAGGTATGACAACCATGTCCTTGTAAATACTATAAAATGTAGTATATCGTTCGATTAAAAACTTATTTTATAGTCAATGTATAATAGCATAAAATATACTACTGAATATTAAATTTCAAGAATTAATTACACAGAATATGAAAAATTTATAATTAAATTCATACTATTAGATTTACAATTATAGTTTATTCTGCTAGTAACAACAGTATAATTATTTCCATTCGATTTTAGTATGTAATATAATAATCCCCATTTTGGCTCAAAACTTGAAATAAATTTTTTGATGCAGTAATATGAAAGATGTGTCAATATTAGATCCTAACGCTAAAAAAAATTGAAGTTTTGGACATTTTCAGTCTTAAAAACCCTTTTCGTAAACCGGTATTGTTTAATTTTATGACATTTTAGATGTCATTTAAGATATATATAACCAGATTAGAAAAAATAAACTTTCATTTGCTTGTCAAAGAATTTTAAAATGTCGCTTCCTTTTAACCTTATAAAAATTTTAAATTGAGCTTTAGAAATACAGGGTTTAACTCCTAAAATTTGCGGTTCGACTGCCTTGCATATTTCAATGCATTTTCGATGCTCTATTTTAATTTTTATAACTTAAAAAAAAACATTTTTTCTAATTTTATTTTCTATTTATTAAATAATATTTAAAACTTACTAAAATAAAAGATTTTTTTTTGAAAATGAAGATAAAAATATTCAGAACGATAATTTTTTGCCGTTAGGGTCTAAAATTGCAGCATCTTTCATATTTCAATATCTAAAAACCTATTCCAACGATTGAACCCATTGCTTATTTATATAAGCTCTTCTTTGTAACACATACTTTTATTTCAAAAATTAATATTATTGTATAAAATATCAAATAAACTCTTCTTTTTCATCTCAACTACTTAGCCCATAAACTCGAGCAGTACATTAAAAAAGAAAAATAAAACTAAAAAGAAAATCTGATTTTCATCTCCTTTTTGAAAATACAAGTGTCTAAAAGGCATAAAAATACTTATCAATTTCAAACTGCTACAAATTTTGAAAGAACATATCAAAATTTTTTATTTTTATAAAATCAAATGAAAGCTCTTTTTCTTTATGGTTTAATTAAATTGCACAATTTTTCCCTATACTTTGGGATATAAAAAAATAAGGAGCTTATTTTGCAAAGCCGCTATTACGCATGAAACGCTTTATTTTTTTTTCTTCGTATAGCTCTTAAAATTAATATCTTTATTTATCTCTAAATTTATCTCTATTTCAAAATTTACATATTGAAATCTTGAAAAAAGGACGTCTTAAAAATGTTATACTTCTAAATACCATAATATTTAGACATAGTAAACTCCCAATTTTGTTTAGATGGTATATAATATCTACGAAAACTTCAAAACAATATGGTAGTCCTATATCTTTCTCGCGGTAAACTTTCTGCTACCTGTCAATCGTCCAACTAGCATAATCTTACAATATAACAATGAGTTTGACGTTAGCTCAACGGTTAGCGGAGAGAGTATGAAGATTTAGGTTAAAAGGTTCGGTAAATAAATTGAAAATGATTAATTACATTTAAATAATAAAGAATAATATTGACGGTAGAGCGGTTAAAAATAGTATACAATAAAATAACGTGTAAATAATTATTAACAATACAAAAAAAGAAAATAAAGTAAATGAAAAAAACGTGTACACTAGTCTCGTCTGAAGATGTTTCCTCGCCCTTTCCCCTTCGACTCCAAAAGAGTTTGGAGTCAACCCTTTATGCCCTGGAGCGGACGTAATCCGCTCTGAGCAAGGGAAAGGGGGACTCATTTTGCTGATAGCGGCGAAGCCGCTGTGGCGAGAGTCAGGCGAGGTCCTCTCTAATTGAGAGAGAGCCTAGTACGCCTAGGCCAGGTAGGTTCGCCTGTCGCAGAGGCGGATGGCGAGTGTGCTCTGAAAAATCGGAGCACAGCAGAATATCTCGTCTACTGTCAGAGGCGAGGTTTCCAACCTGCTGATTGGTTACCGCACGGCGGCGGTAAACAACCAGCAGATGGTTAAAAAAAAGATTAAGAGCTGGCTGAGGGTGCGGCCCGTCAACCTAGCTATGACGTCGCGAAACTTCGGGGAAGTTCGCGAGGTGCGTCAGCATTCGAGATTTTCCGGCAAAAAGTCGGACATTTGAATATTATTCGAATATTATAAAAGAAGAAAAAAAAATGCGAGATGTCACGGATTTCAAATTCTTACGAATATTGATCCCCTTATCGCGAATTACATAATAACCATATTATTACCACATCTTACATAATCCCTATCTATATTTATACTACCTACGGATAATAATACAATACCCAATCAGAAATAAAATGAAAACATTGTAACAGTATATTAAATCTCATTGCAAATTCCCCCATTCTCCCACACCAACCAGTTAATTTCTCTCCCATTTACATCCTCCATGCCATTGCCCGAAATCTACCGTTTTCACTGCTCATAGACAACCTCTCTATCTCTCTCTATCTCTCTCCTTCGACCTACCCAAAAACCACATACACTTACTCACTGCTGAACATACCTACACAGTCATATATATATATATACCTGGCTTGGTGAAAGCCTTCGGGACCTTTCGGTATATAGTACTATATACTACCTCTGCTCCTTCGCGGCAGGGTTGCGTATTGATGCTACAGGTGGTCTATTTATCGAATGCTCTGGGTCAATGACGCCCCGGGTGGAGATACCGTATAGAGAAGCTCGAAGATCATCCCCGAAGGTCGACAAGAAAGATAGAGAGAGAGGGTGAAAGGCTTACGTATACATTATACAAGGATAGAAGCGCTTTTCGTTCTATTAATTTCAAGGATTTCGCATTCACTTACCACGTTATTTAACGAACAGAGACGTGTGTTCTCGTAGATTTCGTTTTATATTGTATATCGGTCGAGTACCTTTGCGCTCAATACTGTCGGATTCATTGGATTTTCGTTACATTATACGTGTTTCGATTATTGATTCCCGCGAATTTTAGAAGCTAGAGAGTATAATCCAATAAACTCCGCGTATCTGTATGTATAAATAGATTAATGCTTTTAAAGGCACCGTGTGCTACGGGTATATATACATATTATTTATTCGATAATAATTTTCGTATATACATATACACATATATATTATTGTGATTTGCATTAGTATAATCCGAGCGCGGTATATAATTTGAAGAACCACATTGGCCAGAGATTTCATTTCGAACCTCTATGTAACCTCTCTATATATGCACGTATATATACATACATATTTATGTATATAGAATCCTATGCGTATAAAAGCTTCGAGATGTAAACGACCTAGCATAATTCTACATATATTAACGAAAAACTTCAAATTAGCTATACGATTCGAAACCACTACACGCCCAGCTTTGAAGTCAAAATCCAGTTTGGAGAACCTGAATTACCGAAAAATATCTCGCAGCCATTAAGAAAGATAGATATATAGAAAAAGAAAAAAAAATGCAATTCTCTATACCTTCTCTTCTATGCATTTTAATGTATAGACGTCGACTTTCTAATATTACGCATGCGTATGTAGAAAATTCGTCCAGCAAAAATCACGCGCAAGATTAATAGCGACTATAGTAGGTCTCGTGAGATTGAGAAACTTCGCTTTCTACACTTTCCCCCCCTCCTCCTCCCTTCCTTCGCTATATCTTCACGAAGTTATAAGCCAGCATACTTATATACACGCCGACGAGAAATCGTGTACAAAGCGCTCTCGTAGCCGTATCTCCTGTTATAAAAAAAAAAACGAAACGAACGAACTTGCGTGTGATTAATCGCATACCGCTAGTATATACGTTCACACGAACGTGCATCTCTCATCCCCCTCTCTCTCTCTCTCTCTCTATACGCGGAACAGGTCCAGACGAACAGCGACGAAGAAACGCGGAGGTAGAACTCGTGTAATAAAGAAAACAGGTTCTATATCGTAGGGTAGCAGCATCCTTGATTGCTCGAAGTATAAGTATATAGAGAAGCTGTTGCACATGCAGCAGAAGCATAGCTATATAGCTTCGATGCCGATGGGAATTTCGGCGGCGCGAGACGGCGTGGATAAGTGGATTACGAGAGTATTATGTAGCTGAGAAGCTGCTGCTGCTGCTGGTGTCTTGAGAGAGTCGCCTTGTGCGGATGACTACGGATTTTCACGAATATCTGCGTTATTGTACGCCTGTCGCTGTGTATATATATCCGAGGGATGTGATTTGGGTGGGTCTTAGGTATATTATACGTGGGAGTCTAGGGTTATATAGGGAGATTTTATTAGAGCTAATTATAAGGGGATATTTTATATTCTTCATTAATTACCACCAGTACGAACTTGTTCTTAAATAAAAGCAAATACGTTCGTACGCCAATACCTCGTTACGTGTATATTATTATCGTTACCGTATATAACAGTTTTTACGTATACGTATACATACCACGACAAAAACCTACATCCACGGTCCACTAGTTAATCGATTCATTAACCCCTACCACCCCCTATGGTACATATATATAATTGTATCATTATACCAACTAATTGTACCGAGTCGTTTCATTAATACACCGCATTTCTTTCACACTTTGTTTACCGGTGCAGAATCATTGCCAATAAATTGCGTAGATTAAACAACCCCTATCGTGTGTTTATTATATATATATACTCGCATCCGTGAAATGCTAACTTTATTAAGCTTTCAAACTAATAGCTTAATAAAGTTATCACACGTTATATGATTACATTTCCGCGATAATTGGCCTTTCATTAAATGCATACACCACGAGTGTAACCGCACAGTCGTAAGCGATAATCCGTGATTTCGCAATATACCGGTGTCTCTCGTATCTATATACATATATGTGTATATATGCGTATGCAATTACGTCGAAGTATATAAGTTTTTCATACCGGATGTGGCGTGGTTAAAAAGAAACGAGGATAAAGAGACGTTACGTTGCGTTTTGTAATTACAAGCTCATTTCGATTCGAGATAACTTTACCGTACCATAATATCTTTAAAAAGCGAAGAAAAGCTGCACAGTACCTACACATCGTCCCTTACGAACAAAGAAATCACATCATGCAAACATTTCGCGACCGCAGCTGCTTCATTCTCTACTCTCGATCCACTGGGCGACTGCGAGAACAATGAGCCAAGAATCCCATAGTGAATTCTCCGAATATTTCACACACACACATATACATCTCATATACGTAATATCAACTCAATTTTCGTCCTGCACACACACGCTTATAGCTTAGAGAATAGCGCAAATGTCTGTGCGAATTTCTCAGTTCGCATGCAGTGCGCCTCTATGTACGCATACGCGGTTCGTTTAAGTGGAGCAAGTCGCTGTATGTCCCAGCGCGTATATATATTCGCCAACTCGCAATCACGGTTATACTACTTGCGAATATCAGCGAGGTTGCTGTTCGGAGTTGCGCGTGGAAGTGTAGAAGTGGTAGAAGTGGGATGTTTTTTTTTAAGGTGAATTGGAGGGATGGTTGGGTATGGTGGTAAGGAATGGATGGTCCTTTTAAAGGAAGAGGAATCGGGTTGGACGATGGGTTTGCGAAATGAAGAGAATAAGTGTATATTGAATTGGGAATTAAATTTGCAGAATGGTTCTATTTTGATACGTGGATATATACTAGTGTAAATTGTTGTTGTTAATTTCAGTATTTTTATACAAAATTCGCTTGCACGATTTAAAAGTACAGCAAAATTCCATTTACCGCGTAAATTTAAATTACCTCGATAACTCGATTTTCACGAAACGTGGTATACTTTTGTGATAGATATAGACTCTTTTAATTGTTACTAGAGATTTTACTTCTAAATAGCCGTTTATAACTAATTGATATATTCTTTTTATACACATTACACACTAATTTACACATTCAGAGTGTATCTAACATTGTATAATAATAGGTATACATAATATTTTCAAAATGTTCAAATCCTTTTGGAAACTTATCCAAAATAAACTTATTAATAACAACGAAATAACAGATGATTGCCAAAATTTTTGCACATTTTGGCAATAATAAAATTTTCCTTAATTGCAAATCAGATAATACCAAAAACAGCGTTTCTTCACCGATCAAATAACAAAAAACCTTATACACTACCCATTATACCTCTCAATTACAACAACCAACGTTTAATCGCTAAACCAAAATTAATGTTTTGACGAAATCTCCCACCATCGTCCCATATCTTACACAACCTCTCAAGACCTTTGCGCCATCACCATCATCACCGCCGCGTACAAAACCTCCTTCCAACGGTTTCTCCACTCACCGATTACTCTCCCCACCCACCCACCATATACACTCACCGTTATATACCTCTCCGCTTGTATCCGAAAAATTCGCCTACCACACCATAACCCAAAAAACTCTCTACAACGTCCGTACTCTATACAATTAAACCCATATATACACATTCATGCAACCTCTTTTCTCTCTCCTCCTTCTCTCACGTACGCGCATGCATAGCATATACCTACATGCATGCACACTCGAATCCGCTCCACATGCGGTCCATAGCTGAAATATTCTCGAACCTCGGTCCTAATTGCACTCACTCTTTCTTTCTCTCTCTCTCTCCCTCTCCTCCTAACGAGTAAAAAAAAACCAGTCGCGGGCGGTCAATCCCTCTCTCCCCTTCTCTCTAACTCGCTCCTCTGCGTTCATCTAATACCTACGCTTGCACGCACGTATAGAGCAAAAGGCCAATGACCGCGAACTATACTATACACTACCTGCTGCACATATATATATACACACACATAGCATGCACATCCTCGCATATATACTACAAGTGCGTATATATCCCCTCGTCGAATTCTTTTCTTGGCGTGCCCGCTCTCGCCTTTTTTTCTCATCGCGCTCGCTCGCTCTTTCTTTCTCGCTCATGGCGTTTGACTTCTTCTCCTTCTGCTTCTATATCTTCGCCGACGCATGCTGCGAGCGCCCGCAGCAGCAGATGACGTCGATCCGCGCTTGCGATGCGAGTCGCGCGGGGTAAACGCACTTTTAAGTATATAGGAGGAGAGGAGAGAGGGGGGAAGAAGGGAAAGAGGAGGACCGCGATTGATGCGCATTTTCTTTGTGCAGCATGCGAGTGCAGCCTGTGCCCGCGCGCGTGCGAGAGTTATTTATTAGACGATGAAGGGGAGGGTGCATAGACCTTATATAGCGTCTTCTTCGCTATATGTATATGTATGTGTGGTTTTAAAGATCGAGTGGCGCCGATGCGATGCGCTTTTCTTTGAGTATGTCTGTATGTGTGTGTGTGAATTTTTTTGATTCGAAGGAATGAGAAAGAGAGAGAGAGGCAGGTTTTATATATATGTAGCGAGAGAATTGGGTACGATGATTTATGCGTTTTTATAGATTCGGACGTGCGGCTGCGGGTTCTTTCTCGTTGTGTGCGGGTGTGTGTGTATGTGCCTGCGCGAGGTTCTGGGAATTCGTACGGGCGATGATGATGATCATGATGATTGTTGTAAGACGAGTGTGTGTGTATATATGGGTGTACGGCAGAAATAGTTTGTTAATTTGCGTTACAAAAATAAGGACGATGTTTACGTATGTTGTTGATTTTGTTTTATATTAATATACATTGGTATTGGTCATTGATTAAGTAGCAATCATACTTTAGTGCGATTATTTTTATTATTATTGTAATTATTGACGAGTCATTCTGTTACCTATAATAAACTATAATATACTTTACGAAATTTACCGAATGTACGCGCAAGAGCCACTTTATGTAATAACCATCAAAACACACACGTATACCATCCCCGTTACATTATAACGTTACAAATATACGTATACGAAATATAATTAACGCGATTAAAACGGCAACTCGCGATTGTAACTCCCTCGGAAGAAAAAAGCAGAACACGCACCTAACTTGGTAATGATCTCAAAAGCGAACTATATACAACGATATCTATTCCAACCTATTTTCCAACGCCCCGCGCTTGCACCACCAATCATTTTTTTTTAAATTGCATATAACATTAATCATCAGCCGCGTGCTCTGACTATACGCCGCGCGGTCATCGCATACATACATAACCGGTGCTTTTTTTACCACAATGTCAAAAATCGCTGTAACAAACGACTGCGACTTGATATGAAATCCCATCTCTTTCCACTTTCAATCATCGATCCCCCTCTCCTTTTTCTATATATAACCAATGATAAGACTTCACACATATATATATACCCATAGTAGTCAGCTCGTACAGCGCGATTTTTCTCGTCTTTTCACTTCGCCTTTTCTTCGCCTATATATACCGCTCATATTTCTCTTACTTATAGGTATATATACGAAGAAAGAGAGGAAACCGTCGACACTCACGCGCAGCGGCCGCCGCCGCCTTTGTCTTGGCAGCGTGACCACCGATTTACTTATGAATGGACGTATAATGTGGGTCAGCCGGTGGTCGTCAAAATACGTGTATATATATATATATAGAATAGTGGAAAGAGCAGCTGACCCCGACCTTTACGCATCAGGCTGTATTATATATAGTACCTGACGCGGATCGCTTACCTGTATATGTATATTCACCCCGCGATTGTTCCTTGCTAATCGGCTGCTACTAAGCTGATTCTCTCTCTCTCTCTCTCTCTCTCTCTCTCTCTCTGTCTCTCTCTCTCTCTCTCTCTCTCTGTCTCTCTCTCTCTCTCTCTCTCTCTCTCTCTCTGTGCGCAATTCTGACTAGGTGTATAAGGAGATTACGCGTTACTCCGCGTCCAGCTATTATATCTACATATATATATATATATATATATATATATATTATATGTGTATTATAGTCAACAAAGATGCGCTTAAGGCACAGGTGCATATCAATGGTATATATACATATGTCGATCGATTGACGTGTTTTTACATAGGGTTTCGCGCATTGATAATTACAATAGGTAATTAGTTGAATAGCGAGGATACCGAGGGACGCGTGTTGTTCTCGCTTGTTGGCATTGACGCATATGTTCAATATATAGTCCAGTTAAGAAAGGTAATGGTTTCGTATATCGATTTACTTACAATGGTTCCGTGCGTATGTATAAGCGGATCTCGATTATTATATTATATTCCGCGTTTCATTTCTTTCTTTATAACTATACAAGTGAATCCGAAAACTTGATTATCTATATATCCTTATACACACACACGCACACCTCTAATTAAGACGTTTTAGAAAGTCATTATAAGAGCTGATTATACGACGATAATTTAAACACACTTGAAATTCTCAAAAGATAAAGCTGTATAATCCCTATATACCAAGTATACGCTTAAAATCGATAAATTATTCACGCGCTTCTTTTATATATAATCACGCTTAATTATATTACGAGACAATGAAGAAATCCAAAATAAAAGAAAAGAAAAAAAAAAATATTGTCAAGTGCGCGGGTATATACACTTCTTCTTTGCATTATTCATTTCGTCGGAAAGTGCTCGAGTGAGCTCGTGGAGCGATTAAATAAATTCAATTGCTCTGAAATATCGCATAAATTAGTTTAATTTTACGATTTGACGCGACCGTCGTTGTCGCACGCATATATACGCACGCGTACTTAGTATAGCAAACATTATATATACATATATACATTTGACATTTTTAATTGGCGAAATTAAACATTTGCATGTGACCGGATACAATTTATAATCGATATCAATCTCATTAAATTTTCTGTATATATGGCACACGCGTATAACGAAATTAAATTCGATCTTTCAATTATAATCGAAAGTTTATATATATACATAGGTATATAAAATATTCGTGAAAATTATCAAAATAGAACTATACGGTATGTGCTATCGAATAATTAATCTTTTCTTTTTAATGTATCTCTTTAGCAAAAACATTATCAACTTAAATAATGCGCATGCATCAGTATTCTGTTAAACAAATCGATATAGTGTACGTATTCTAGTAATGAAAATAGTATAATAAACCTTTCGATTGAAACGAAAGCATGCAATTAATTAACACTCTTGCTTTATAAAAAGGTTTTGTGTAAATTACCTTTGTACCTTGTCCCCTAATTCCTTGAATTTGCCTGCAAAGGAATGTTATGTATATAAAATACGTTCTAACACGATGTAATTGCATTTACAACAAATTCCAAGCATTTATTCCCTCTGTGTATATATATAAAAACTCATTTCGCAGTCACTCCCAATATATTCTCCTACTTCAAATTCTACACCTTATATAAATTTCTCTCGAAGAAAAACCTCATCGACCACAACATCGCTGAAAATTCATGATCCAAATCGCGCGTATTATAATATCCTTCGTACCAACCTTGCAAAGAAAAACCCATATACCTTTCGCTCTTTATTACAAAACCATAGATTATGCAAATCATTCATCATATACCACGTATATATCTGCAATTAAAAATATCTCTACAAGGTTCCCTCCCACCACAACCCGCACCCAAAAGAAAAGAAAAAAGCAGAGCGCAAAACTAGTTTTCGCTTTTCCACGGCCTCTTACTTAGACCGCTGGAAAAACTTTCTAAAAGTGACGGGCATGTACATTTTAAGTGCACGCTCGCGTTTCTTCCTCGCGGATATTCCCCCACCATAACACGCGCGCCAGTGAAAAATGTTATTTTCGGCAATTTGCTTTCCTATCTGCCCGGGGCGATCGCAGCGCGCGGCGCAGCTGATTAGACCGTAGCAGCTGCTTTGCGCAACTGTCTGCCCGCACGCTTGTGTGTGTGTGTGTGCGTGTGCTATATATACAGTTTTTTTTTTTACGATTTTTCGCTGTACAGTGCGTGCGTATATATAGCAAGGAAAAGCGTTGGGGACGATGTTGTATATATATATATATATATATATATATATATATATGCTTTTGATGTGTATAGCGTGCAAGGGAATTGGAAATTCGCGTGATGCGAGGGTGCGGCTATATGTGTGTATTATCTTGATTGATGTGCGATTTTTTTTCTTTCCCTTTTTTTTTGGTTTTCAGGAGGGGGAGAGAGGTACAAGGGGGACCTAAATGCAGGCTCGGAAAATTTATCGTCTTGAAAATATATAAAAGAAATTTTTACTTATTCTGCCGAGAAATGGGTTATCGATTGCAATAACTATATACGTACGAATTAGCTGTAGTGTAAACAGACCACTTAATCTGTACGTAATAAAAGTTTAATTCTAACTCTCTCTATATATATATACATATATGTATACACATAAGTATATCAAAGATAAATACGCGAAATAATGTAATTCACTCCGACCCGTTACACCAAAATTACATATAAACTTCCAAAAACTACGCGTATACTATGACTACGCGAAGTTAACTTTACGATTACAGCTACTGCATGTATATATATATATACTTCTCACAGGCAGTAGCAGCAGCAGCAGTAGCGCTGGAATTACATCTTTACATTTTAGTAATTTTTAAATTGAGTTGCGCAACTTTCTCTCTCTCTCTCTCTCTCTCTCCGCGGGTTCTCGAGTATCAAGTCAACGAACGCTGCGCATATATATACATATATACACGGCACTATACAGCATTTCTCTATCTTCATCGCGCTTGCACTCCTCTCCTATAAAAAATAAAAGTATATACGCGCTGTATATAGCAGCACGCGGCAACATTTTTACGATCTTTGGCTGCAACTTTTTCAAGCCCCGCGTGTGTGATGCTTATCGCACATTTTTATACATATATATACGAAAATTCGGAATGTTTTCCATAAACGTTTCGTATATAGCGTTTAATCTATATATTATACATATTATACGGTCACTCGATCGATTGGTCGTTGTTGTTGTTTTCTCGCGTGGTATACCAAATTGCGAGATGTATATATAGGAAACGTCGATGCAGTGCAGTATTATTCCGGTGTTCTCTCGATTTCACGCGTCCCCACGCGAGTTACGAGCTAAATATAATTGCTTCGTGCGAATGAAGCACACACGCGGTGCAAGCTAAATGCGACGGTTTTTCACGCGCTTATATAGAACGACGCGCCGTTGTCGAATGGTCTTTAAAAAAATTTAATTGCTTTTTTATTTTCGACACTGCGCCGTTGTATATCAGGTATGTATATGTGGAGATTTTCCAATATTAATTATTGTCGTGGTTTCCCAGCGTTTGTGCATTTAACGCGAATATACATTGTATATAGAATTGATTGAAGGACATTTAAATACATAATATTATACGTATAAATAAATAAATTGAACATATCGTAAGTATAATTGATTGTCATAAATAAAACAACGTATATTATATAATATATATACGTTTAATAAACGCACAGTACACCTGCGGTTACAACGCCGAGTATCCCTAAAAAAAACTAGGAAAAACGCCAAAACCAGCCGAATAAATTCTCCCCCAAGCGTTCCTGCACCTTTCCTTCGCTCTCCTTCCTTCTCAAAAGTCAAGGCTGAAAGCACTAAAAAAGAAGCGAAGCGAAGAAGAAGAAGAAGAAGAAAATGAGAAAAAGCCAAAGCGCACCGCACGCCGCGGATTTTTCTCATGTCCCTTCGAAATTTCTTTCCCCCACTTTCTTTCTCCCTTGCCTCTCTCTCTCTCTCTCTCTCCTCTTTTTCTACGCGCGCGTATATTTATTATCCACTCCTCTCTCGCGAGGCGCATCGCTTAAAAATCCAACGCGAACGAACGCGTATATATATCGCGAGGTCATCCCATCCGGTCACGAAAAAACCGGCTCTCCCTCCTCTCTACAGCTATGTATATATATATATATATATATCTAACGCGCCTATCTACCTCTCCCCCACTAGATTTTTCCTCCTTTGTCCTCTCCTCTCTCTCTCTCTCTCTCTCTCTTCCTCTCCCTGTTAAAGAAAATTCCCCTCTTAATAGTACGTGCGAGAGGATCCAAACGCTCGATAAATTCACGGGCAGGGCCCGCGTCGTCTTTTGCTTTTGTGTCTGTGTGTGTGTGTGTGTGTTGCGTTCTTTCGTAGCGCAGCGCTCACCAAATGCCGAAAAGTCTCACGCGAATCATTCATTTACAGGTGTGCGCGCACGCGCGCAGGTGGGGGAAAAAAGAGAGGAGAAGAAGAGAGAGAGAGAGAGAAGTCTTTTCCGAAGGTTTTCTTGTGTATATATACGTGGCGCGGTTTTTTATAAGGGGGACGCGAGAGTAGCACGCGCGCGATTTTTTCGGTCGCTTGCATTATGGAGTATAAGAAAGTGGGGGTAGAGAGAGAGAGAGAGGGAAATGTGTGAATGAAGGCGGACAAAGGAGAGGTGCGAGGGGGAAAAGCGGCTCGTGTATATAGCGTAGCGGGGAAATGTTTATTCTAATTTCTGGGTGTGTGCATGCGTATATATGCGAAGGGGAACGCGAGGACTTTTCGTGCGTGCGCAATTTTTATGGGGGCGAGCACGCTTTTTTTTTACATATGTGTACAGGGAAATGTATATGTATATAAAAGTCGGTTTGTTTATTTTGGAATGACGCTTTGTTTGGGAAATTTGGAGTGGAGAGTTTAGATTTTTTTTTAGGGGCAGGGGGAGCAGGAAACGTGCAATTTATTTTGAGTATATGTCTGTGTATGTCTGTGTTGGGAATATTTGTATTAATAAAGTTAATTAAGGAAATCATGTTTCAGGATATTTCTTGGAATACGAACAATCAATAGTTTGCATGTATAGTACTCAATTAAGGATTCGTTAATAACCGTGCTTACGTATAAAAACATTGCTCATATAATTTTAGAACCCTCGAGTGTATTTCATTATAGATATATTGAACGCGACGAGATGTTTGTTTTAATTAACGGAATATATAACGATTGTGTGTATATTAGTCGAGATTCATCTCCATTATCGTTTTAATTATTAAACATAGCTGAGAATTCAGGTGTCAAAAGAAAATTTTAACTATAGTTTTGCCAATAATCCGCACTGTTCTAACGTACTTTATAAATTATATTCCTTCTAAAAATAATCTATTAATAATATTACTGATGGAATTATTGTAGCGATGCAAATTTAATTTCGCGAAAAATATATAAGGGAAAAGTTTGCGATTTATAAATTCAACCATCCACGTGTGTATATGTATATGTGTTGGTTCGTTTTATTGTAGAATGAACAAATCATATAATACTCGTGTTTTAAATGAATAATAAAGAACTATCAGTCATTATGCAAGTTTCTACCTCGAATTACCTTCTATCATATGTTTCTTTTGCATTTTTAATAAAATTTCATAATTCACTTGATCTCAATTATACCTCTAATTTTAAGAATATTAATATTACAGCGAACGAAAATACATTGTTCTCGACATAAATCATTAAAGAAAAGAAAACAAACATTTTCATACTTGCAAAATCATAACGAAAACCATTTCCCAAAACCACCCACTACCAAAAAAAAAAAAACAGCTCCACGCACACCTTCGCCATCTATATATCCACCCGCTATATACACATCCACGCGTATTTTCTCCCCCTTTTGCTCCCATTAAATTTTCCGTGCACAACAACGGCGCGCCACAACCTAGACAGCGAAAAAACAGCTCAGCGGGGGCGACCAGCGCACGCACTGCGCATATAACGACTGATCGATATAGATATATATATACGCATAGTTACTACGAGCGAAACGACACGTGCGCTTGGCTTTTCCTTGTAAACAACTTAGCACTCGGTCGATGTATATATAGCGTGCGTACATATAGTTGAAGAGTTGTTTACCCTGCTGCTGTATTGCAGTTTGAGGGGTGCGATTATAGGATATACGTATATATGTGAAATTGTAGGGTATAAGTGAATTATTCATAGATGAAAGAAAGAGAAAGGCTAATTGTTCTTTGGGTGGATATATATATTTAATTTTTTAAGAGGGGAGGATATTTGTTCGATTTGATGGTTTTTCGATGTAGTGAAGTTGATGGTGAAAGGAAAGTAGGCCAAAATGCGATATAGCGTGGTGTATTAACGAGCGTAGTTTATCAAAGATGTACTTATTTCTTATTGGTCGTCTGGCGAATCATCGATTTTTGCTTGATTTTGGTAATGTTTCGACCCCATTACATTAGGGATTATTCAGCTTTCGAAGGTTTTAAACCTAATATAAAATCGCACCTAATTTCTCTCAACGACTATATAATTAATTCATTTAATCTCCAACCCCAACTCCTCCACAAATTCGCATAAAATTGAATTTTTTTAATAACCAAAAATTATTTTTTATTTCAAAAAATCTCTTTTACAATCTCGCAGATTTTCATCTCCATAACCACCAACTATATATTCATATAATACCTGACTTATTTCCACACGCGTAATATAATCAGCTTACATAATCCTCCTATTATTCACCAGATTCGCAAAAAAAAAAAAAAAAAAAATTCCAACCCCCTTTTTTTCTAATACTAATGTAATATAAAAATCTCTACGTTATAACCCCATCCACTTCTCTCTTATCTCTATAAATTTCCACCAAATGCAATTACGTATACGTCGCCGTCGTCGTCGCCGTAAATATCGACGGGAAGTTCTCTTTATCGCAGATAGCGCGCGTACGGAGTTGTTTTTTTTTCCTTCGACACTATATACGCATATACATATATATATATATAGTCACACACAAAGTGTGAAAAATATCGTCCCCTTTATTATCAGCTACGACGTTCATACATATATACACACTGCGCTCGCGCGCTCTTTGATTATATTATACGAGTGAAAATTTTCACTCGCGCAGCGCAGTTCATCGCGCGATAAGTATCCTTCTCTCTCTCACTCTTACTGTGCGCGTGATAACGGCGCGCAGACCCCATTTTTCAACACTTTTCAACTATACGTAAACGACGACGCGCGGTTGTATATATGAATGAGGTCGACTCTGCGTATCTGCAGAACGCTTCTGATCTGTTGGAATATATGGTTTTTTCGTGAAGTGCATGATATTGTATATAATGATACTGTAGCATTTATTAATGTACATATGTCTATCGATATCTATATACGCGAAATAAATATATTTTAACAAAAAAAAAAGTGATTCTCTTAAAATTTCCGTTAAAGTAACCCGACCACCCGAGAATCACAAACGCGAAACTGAATATACACGCGTACATTTTTCCTGTACAGTAATAATAATAATAATGGAGAACATCATACATTTCCATATACGCAAACTAAAAAAGAAAACCGCGTATAAATATCATTCCCGATCACGTTACATAGATACACTGCCACACACCCATACGAAATTATCCTTTCTTTCTGTCTATCTCCCATATATAGCACGTGAAAAAAAAACTCGCAAGAGTAGATGATGTATATTTTTCGACACACACACACATACACACATCCGCAACTCCCATCGTCCTCTCATTTATATGTTAATCATCACGTATATACACTCTCGAATTCACGTTCTCCATGCATCTACACACACGCATATCCATTGACTTTCGACTTTCTTTCGAATTTCGCGTTATATACACCGGTGCATGAACATTCTATATATATATATATATATATATATCCTCTCTCGCGGCCTCCAAAAGAAAAATCAATGATATTATACACACGCATATATACATATATACCATGCGTATACCCATTAACTGCCGAATTTGATCACGTGCGTGTGCAGCTTATACACAGCAGTAGAACCACGTGAGAGAGTATATAGCACACACTAGATATATTATAGAGAGACAAGCGCCACTCGCGCGCCGCTATGTAATTTAAGCGCCGTCATTTGCATTTCGAATTGCCAGCGTCTGTCTATATATATATATGGACTTGCTTTTTCTCCTTTTTTCGTGTGTGTATACAATGTAGGGCTATGTAATTGGGTTCAGGAGGATATAACAAAGGAATAGCTTTTCCTTAATATATATATATATACGCGTGAGGATGGATAATTCGTGGTATATACAGGTAAAGAACCGCATAGTTGAATATTTAGCGAGAGAGATTAGTAGGACAGAAACGTTGTATATATATGTATATACGCGTGCGATTATATGTCAGTAAAGCGCGCAAGGAGAGAAAGGGAATCGATAATGTGTACTCGCGCGCGCAAGCGAGTAGGTATTGAAGATGGCGAAGTTATATGAAAAAAGTGTAGAGGGGTTATCCGTAGGGATTATCAGTCGTAGCGTATCGTTGAATGGTAATAATAGTAGTAAGTAATTGGTTGTGGCTGCAATTGACACGCATATTCTTATATTTGTTAACAATTAATCAATTACGTATTATAAACCACAATTTTCCTTATTAAGCTCACGCACCACTTCGAAAATTCAACTCGCAACAACGCACGCAGTGGTGAAAAAAGCTCTTCGACCGCCTCTTATACGATCCCTTCGCATTATTCTCTCTAATACATTCCCTCCCTCCCTCTTTCTCTCTCCTATACAAAAGCTGCACCCCTTAAGAAATTAACTTCACGCAAGCCTGCGGCCAATATCATTACCCCTAATTTTCATATACCACTACTACTACTACTACTACTACGCCTCTATATACCGCCTACCTTTCCCTTTCTGCACTCTCCTACACACTACACCCACTCCACATAATTACACAACGGCGCCATTCTTATCTCTCTAGCATGCGCACAAAAAAAAAGGCCACGCTATATACTACTACTACTACTACGCGGAACCAGCGCGCGCATGAGTGCCGAAAAATGGGGTCGTTATCTACTGTGCGGCTCGTGCAGTATATATACGCACGCATAGGAAAAAAGAAAGAAAATTTGTACGAAACTCTACTGTAAGTTCGATCGCAAGAGTACGCGGGCGGGCGAGAGTTACGCGTGAACGAAGCCTATGCGATGGCTATATAGGTCCCCTCGCGTAATGCACGCGCGTAAAAACACGTCTCGCGCGAAGAGGGAGAGGAGGTTGTCTTGGTTGGCTGCGCGGTTCTACGACGCGACGACGACGACGAGGCAAGCGGGTGGGGAGTATTATAGTTGTGTATATAGGATGCTCTTTCGGGAACGTAGTGTACAGTCGAGGGGAAAAGGTTGTGTAGGAGAAAGAAGAAAGCTTCGCGGTGTCGTAGGTCGTGTACCTTATATAAACGATGCGGGGTTCGCATGGTATTGCGTGTATATGTATGAGGAATGGAAAAATGAGTAATAATTATGATAATAATAATGGTAAATGCGAAAACCATCTAATTAATTTGCAATAATTTTCGCAAACGTATAACCTTGCCATTATAAAACGACACAAAACCTCGGCGGTTCTATTGTTAGAAAAGTGCGGGTATCTATATGTATATATCCTATTTATATACCATCCAAGAATAACACACGGGCAACGAAAATATTTTCCTCGAAATATATACTCGACCTCTCTTCCGACATAATACTATTTACTTTCGCGTGCTTATTGTAACATGACAACAGCTACTTTCATCTTTATATAAACGCTCATCACCATATAACATATAACAATTATTTCATCGAAATTAAAACAAACAAACAAATAAATCCACCCTCCGCCTCTTCTATATACACATACACCTACCAGTATTACTAATTCGCATCGCCCTTATATATTATACATCCTCGCAACTTTCTTACCAGCCTGTACAATATATATATATATACCAACTCCTCTCTCTCTCAACTCTCGGCGCGTAGTACTAGTCAAGATCCTCGCAAGCGCGCGCCTGGCGCGATATAAAGAAAAACCCGTCCTGACTTTTAGTTTCCAATTTCCATTCCTCTCTCTCTCTCTCACTCTCCCGCCCCTTCTTCCTTTCTCGCTATATAGGCGTGCGCACAGCACACACAGAAAGACTTTTTTGTCGGGTCGATTTTTCTGCAGCAGCAGCAGCAGCGCCGCAGCGTCGCCGGCAATTGATGACGTCGTAATTTCCAAAAGGGCTATATCCCCTCTCCTTTCCTCTCTCTCTCTCTATCTTACGGTCATCAAAGTAGATTTTCAGCTATATAGGAGGTGGAGACTTTATAGCGAATATCGTAGGAGTAGGGAGTAAACGAGTGAAAGAGTCAGCTGTTGAATGGTCGCTTTGGATTGAAGGGAGGCGGCGCGTAATAGTGCGTTTTTTTTTCGGCGCGGGTGGGGGATATATATAGACAAAGAGGTTGATCCGAACGCTATACGTCTCGCATGCGATTTTGTTAATTTCTTTTTTTGCTGTTTGTTTATAAAGGACTATGGGTTTTTGTGTTGTCGCTCTTTGTATACGGGAATTTTTGTGCATCGTGTGTTCGCTAATTAAAACGGTTATATATATATACCGTCAAAGAGAGGGAGAGGAAGTATAAAGTTTAAGCCGCGTTGTTACATTAATTAAAAACGTCTCGAATATACACTCGGAGTTATTGTTATTGTAACAAACGTACGTACGTATTTTTGCTCCGACGCTAGCTTGCATATGTATTTTTACACTCATTTCCAGTTAATATGATGCACGGCAGTTTAGCTCCATATATATATATATATTACTATAAAAGTTTCATGGACACAATTCGCTGTACTTTGTACACTCGCATTATGATGATAACCGTTTCCATTCGCACAAGCGAGAACTCGTTACATTGATTGACGACCCCTTTTACATATAATTATATGCACTATTGTATAATGTCCAAACAAATGAAAAGCTTTTCTCTCTGATAACCCTACATACACACACACTACAATCATGACGTTCAACCCTTATATATACAAACATTTTCATTTTCTCCGCAATTAGCATAAAGTACAAAAAAAAACTCAAGCTAAAGCTCAAAAGCTATATGTATGCGTAAAAATACACCTCGCAATACACACGCTCTCTTTTCTTTTCGAGGGCATCGTACGGTTTTATATATCTGCATCGCGTGAGCGACGTGCGTGCGTGCGTGCGTGTTCTTCTTTCGCTATATAACAGACGCGCCCGCGACGTCAACGCGAGCAAACCGGTCTATATACACACACTGTCTTAGCATTCCACACTCTACGACGTTGCCATCGTCATCTATGAGCTCTAAAAACTGCAGCAGCAGCCGCTGCCGACACCACGTGTGTGTGTGTGTGTATGCACGAGACGTGTGCTTTATCTTCCAGGAGAACGAGGGAGAAGGCGGCCGCCGCGCACTAATCTCGGACTTTTTCAGATTAGCGTCTTTATTTTCGACCCGCGTGCTGCTCTTGCGAGTATGAGAGGGAGAGAGGGAGTGGAGTGGAGTTGAGTTCCCAGGAGAGTAAGCAAGCAGGGGATGCGCGATGCAGGAGAGAAGAGGTTTAAAAAAAGGGAAGCAGCGTATATAGATGTTGCTTGTATAGATATGTATATAGATGTAGTGTGCGAAAGAAAAGTTGGGAGCTGAAAATTTATGGGAATGGGTCGAAGTCTTTCTTTTTTTTTTGCGTTGTTGGGTTCAGCGAGTAGACGGGGAGATTTGGGCAAGAATAAACTTTTGCAGTATTAATATTTATTTGTTGTGTATAGTTTGGTTTTGGGTATAGTCGAGATGTAGATTTCGGAATTTTGGGTTTTATTTTGTACATAGGTTGAGAAGAATGTTAATATAATATCGTAGTTGATTAGTTACTTGAAAATAATTAACAATATTTTATAAATTACGTGTTTATGGAATAGAAGCATTTTTAGCAAAAATTATTCTGTTGAAGTAATATTATTCGCCAAATGTATTTTTTACTGTACTGTTAGTTAAAATATCCATTTTATAAAAGCGTTAATATACCAAAATTTATTCTTGATTGGTATATAATTATTCTGTATATAAAGGCAATGTTTGTTTTCAGTTACAAAATTATAACTGAAAAATAGCTAGTGTATGGTTAAATATACTTTCAAAAGGCAATATTTTAATTGGAAATCTCTATTTTTGCAACGTATTTAACTTTTAATACACATGTATGTTTACATTTGCAATCGTAAAGTGGATTCACTATACATAGGATAAAATATTTTTTTTAAAAGTTGATTAACAAATAATATCATTAAATAAAATTTACAATATTATTGTATTAAAGTACACAAAAAAATTATTTATTTACTCTTTATCCGCATTTATAACTTATGCAAAAACGATAAACAATCTCAAATTTCACACTCAGTCTGTATAATCATTTGCAAACCAACTACACGCTCTCTTTCATTCATTCTCTCTCTCTATCTCCGACCTACAAAAATAGCTCCCTCCACGTCACAAGCGATTCTCGGAAAACTCTTGGAAAACGGTATACCTATATACTCCCACACGCACACACATTTCAGCACACACTGCACATATGCGTATTATATATACCAACCGCTTTTCACTATATACGCGCACGCTACGCTCGCATGAGAGGTTCCATCGCACACACGCGCGCTAAAAATATACTTACGCTATACAATATACATATATATGTAAACCCACACGCAGAGCTGCATCGTACATATATATATACCTAACACAACTGTACACTTGGAAAATTCACGACAACAAAATCGTTCTTCTTAACACTATATACATATATACACATACAGAGAGAGAGAGAGAGAGAGAGAGGCGCCTGTACAGGTACACGCATTGTGTGTGTTATTGGGTTTCCCGTAAACCTTACAATATATACACAAGCGCCGCATTGAATACCCATCGAAGAAACAATACCCCAATAGCTATATATATATATATAGTGTATACAGATATAGATGCGGCTTCGTTTGGTGGTGCTGCTCGTATAAGCTGTGTAAGTATATAATGGTGAGGCTATGAGAGTCAAGGCCACAACCTGGCTTCCACAGATATATATATATATACATACACAATGCGAAGGCGTGATGCACGAAGGCTCGACCTGCAGTCGTGTATATATACATATATAGCGCATTTTCTTTTACAATAATACCTCGACCTCTCTCTCTCTCTCTCTCGTTCCACTCACACCGCGCGTGTCCGGCATCACGAGGATTTAAACGAAAGAGAGAGAGAGAGAGAGAGAGAGAACAAAGGGTGCGTATACAACAGTGTGACGAGGGATTATTTTCCCTTCGATAGCTGTCGTTCTCGCTTTTTCGAATGGTGTATACCATTGTGCCAAGACAGGGTAAATAATATAATGAGACGCGAATTGACGTCTATACGAGCGCGCTGAAGTCTTTGAAGTGTGCGTACGTCTACGTGTATATATGGTATATATGGTATGTGGGAGAGAGAGAGAGAGAGAGGGCATATAGGTATTGTAATTAGGGGAGAGAGAGAGAGAGACGGCTTAGCTACGACACCTGCGCCCCATAATACGACGGGATTATCTAATTAAGCGAGTATAGGGGATAGAGGAGAGTATAGAGCCGATTATATAGGCATTTGTGTATAGGTAGCGCGCTAATTGACGTAGAATTAACCTCTTCTTTTTGTACGTGAAAACGTACGTGAGATTTTAATAAACTTGAATCGTGTCAACATAAGTTTTGTCCGGTATCTAACATTTAAAACTAACAGATCTATAAGTCGTTTTGATCATGATTACACGCCTTTAGGATCAGATTTTGGCATCCCAACAATAAATAGTTTACACCATTTTTACGATTGTCTTGTGACATTTAAAATTGTTAATAAACTATTGCCTTCTGAAGAGTTATTTAACTTATTTGTATCGCGTCGTCTCTCATATACACTCTTCGCACTTTCAGACCTCTTAGGGAAAATACTTGCTCATCAACATTTGGTTTTTACTCTACTTTCAATCGTCTTAAGAGATCGTGGAATCTGCTCCTCGATCTGCTCCCATCCCGTATTACTCATTTAAATGCTTGGTCATCATTTAAATCTGCATTGCATTCCCTTGTTTTTAAGTACTGATTTCTTGAATATGCTTTATCTTTGTTTTTTTTTGCGAAACTTTAATTATCATGCCAGTCTATGGACACCACTATGTATATTTTTATATTTTTGTATAAAGGGCTTTTAGTCCGTTTAATTGTGTAAATAAAAAAAAATAAAGAAAAAGAAATAGAGAGTTAGGGAGGTAATCGTGATTTTCTATATATGATAAACTCCATCCTCCCTTCTTCTCTCTCGGGATATTATTTTACGTACTTTTAAATTATTTCCCTTACCACTCGGCTGTTAAAACGTCTCGCCGGGGATCGTTTTACCTTATAGGCATATTATAATGTCGAGAGATGGAACGCAGCGTGTGCGCATATATATGCAGAGCGGAAAGTGAAAGATCCTCTCTCTAACTATATGTATGTATAAAATCTAGAACGCGAGCTCGCGCAGTTTTATTTTTTATCAGATTAGACCCCAATCGCTCGCTTTTTCCTGGTCGTATAGCATTATCTCTCTCACACTCAATTGTCGACCTATATTCGCTTGCCAACGCGGCACGCGTAAGCACGCTTACAAAATTTTCGACTGGAAAAGTTTTCCGCGTGAAAAGAAAACAATTATGATGGACAGGTCTGAGACACGTTTGGAAAATTATGGTACGATGCGACTAGTTATTATTAATTGTTCGGCAAGTTGGACGTGTCGTATATAATTATAAATGTATCTTTAATACAAAATGATATAGTGGACGAAAGATTGTGTAGTATCGATATAGAGGATTGGGTTTGCTGGTATAATTTGGCAGGGCTGTGATGTTAATGGCATATTGCTTTAGAGAATTACATTCGTATATAGGGTTTTTCCAATAATTACACTGACACATAAAAATATTAAAATCGATCTGTTCTTTTGGCCTCATTAGGATGAATTTGGAGTTGGAATTGTTCTTGAGTTTTTAAGATCTTTTTAAAAATCGAGTCATCTCTTTAAAAATAATGTATTTCTCGTCGACTTTGAAATCCGTTATTATGTCGAAAATTTGCACAATCTGCATTATTACAGTCGAACGGAAAAACGTCTATAGTTGACTTCAATTTTATAGTGAATCGTCGAAACTCTGGACCCCGCCCCCATCTTCCAGACGTCCAATTGACAGACCTGACTGGCCTGACTCCCGCCACAGCGGCATCGCCATCATTTTTTCTTTTTCAAGATATCACTGCATTAATTTTGATAACGTATATGTGATCCATACAATTCTTAAATTAATTAATATTCATTCAACATTAAGATAATGAAATCTCGGAGAATAGTACATTTCGATACAAGTGTGCGAAGTGGGTGATTCTTGCACGGGTGTAGTTTGTCAAAAGGTTGACAAAATCACCCGTGCAATGATTACCCTTTTCGCACACGTGTATCGAACTTTATTTTTTTTAATACAGTGTGTGAAACTGGCTTTCTCATGTTTGTTTTGCGTGCGTGAAGTAGCTGTTTCGCACACGGCGTGTGCGAAGTAAATTGATCTGCGCATGCACGACTTTCGCGCACGCCGTGTGTAAAACAGCTACTTCGCGCACGCAAAACAAGCATAAGAAAGCGAGTTTCGCACACTCCGTTAAAAAAAATAGATTTTAAAGTCGTCAAGCGAAGTTTTAATTTATTCTGTTGGCAAAAACGATGAATATTAAAATACTAAGCTTCAATTTTATACTTATGAAACCTCAAAATTTTGAACGTGAAATAACAATTCTGACATCGGATCATATTAAAGAGATCAAAATATTTGATAGTATGATATAGTCTACTGCTGTAGCTTTGTGCGCACGTGTTGGTTGAATAATTCAATAGTATAAACAAGCTATTATAATTACGATATTGGTACATTTCGACAACATAGTAAAGTAAATTTTCGCAGAACTGATGTCATCTCGAAATCTAAATTAGCAAACACGAGGTAATACCAGGAACACCATTAATTTCTACGGAATTCATAAATAAATTATACTTGTGATCTCCCTCACTTGATTCGCAATCGATAAATTTCTACTCCATAAAGCTAAGCTCATCCCCATCATTATACAATTATACATATATATATATACTCGCGCACCTTCATCCCTAATCCCACATTCAAATTCGTGCACCTGCTTGTGTCCCCTTACCGCCACGTGCCATTCTTCTTTCACTCGCAAAACCACCTTAACCTTGAGCGTAACCATGACTCACGTATTATATTTCCGCGTACACGCGTGCCACAACGTAGGCCAACAACCCTATACAAAAGCACAGCTGACTAACCGACCGACCGTGTATACGTATATCCGGAAGCGAATTCGCAAACCGGTTCACTCTATTCGCGCGTGGCGCGCGCTTGCCAGCTATTTATAGCACGCGCCACGTGCGACGACGTATAGTGAGGGAGGTAAGCGCGTGTAAACACGCGAGTATATAGAACCAGTCGTGCGTGCGTATCGCTAATATGTGTGTATGTGTATAACGTGTATTCGCGTGTGTAGTGTATATATGTAGTATGTATACGGTTTTTTGCTTTTGCGTCGTGAGCTAGCACACGCGCACGTGGAGGTTTATATTGCCACTTGGTCAAGGACAAGGTGAAAGAGAGAGAGAGACATAGTGAGAGAGAGGGAGGAAGGGGAAAAGGGAGAGTAGGTATATTTGGGTAGTGGCACGTGGTGGTTGTAATAAATGTGCGTGTGCGGATTTCCGAGGAAGTGCGTAATACGTCAGGGCGTGTAAGTAGTATATGCTAATGTTGTAATGAAAATGTGCGGTTTCGTGACTTGGCTTTCCTACTTTTATATTATAGACATGATGAATATATATATGCGCGCGAATTGATTTGAATTAAGATTACTTGTTTTTCGGCTGGTTAACCTTGATGCGAACATTTTAGTTTCTATGTAATACGATAATGAGAATTCGGTAACCTTGAAGAATATTTTGACTGTATAGTTACACGATAAATGGATTCAATAGCATTTTTCGGATTTTAATACTTAATCTCACTGCTTTTATCATTGTTAACCAAAAATATTTATGACACCTCAGATTCACATATTTGACTACAATGATTTATGGACTTTCGAAAATGTAAGTGAAAAAAATGTGCTTTTCAATTGTAAATTTATTGAATAGAGATTTCGTCTCTTAAGGTTTGGCACACAAATTTTTATCATATTCCAGTTCAACAACTGTCCTAATGTGGCGCTTTTGTATGTAGACAAGCGAATTTCATCATTGGAAAGGTTTTCATGAAGGTAGTTTTTCAATAAATAAAATTTTAAGCACTAGAAATTGGTTTTTAAAAGTAATTTAACGTATTATTCTATACATGTACACAATTGAGAGACTCACAATAGCTCCTCGTAGTTCCTACTTCAGTACCTATATCATATAAACACTAAAGTAAATGACCGTATTGTATATAAGACCCTAACAAGTTTTAGTAATATGTTTTTACAATTTTTAATGTTAAAACTTTTAGTCTAGGCGCCAGGGGGGTTCCCATGGCCGATGGATGTCCACGGCTCCACCAAAGCTTTTCTTACGTATTTCTGTCTGCTGAATCCAAATTTCGAAGGTGG
>JAWWEQ010022711.1:0-28084 GCA_035583055.1 Torymus tubicola | reverse complement strand
ACAAGAAAAAAATTACTTCAGAGTTGTGCCTCCAAATTTAATTTTGGTCGTTTTTGGAACCAGTTTAGGGCAAAGTTACCGAAGAATTCGACATATACATAAATCAAAATCACGCACCGACAGAACCAAAGAAAGACACAGGAGGAATATAGAAGAAGAAAAACTCAATCGAAAAAAACAACAGCCGCGAGAACGCGTTAATTCAAACAGTGCGATAAGATAAGCAAACGTCGGTCGAGCTCTGCATGACTCACCGCAACGACGACGACGACCGTCTGAACTCTTGCATATATTATAGTTCATATACACTTTTCGCTGCGCCCCACGGCGACCCTATATATTTACGCGAATATTGTACGTACGTACGTACGTATACATTCACGTATATGTCGAATAATGCGATTTTCCCGTTTTTCGCCGTTTTTCGCTGTCATTACACGATGAGTCAGGCACGACTATATGTATGCCTGACATACACAGCGATTTCCCAACACCGATCGTTTTTTTTTCGCCTTATGCCAATTGCATGCACGTCGCGTGGCCTCCGTTGTCGAACGAGAAAACAAAAGTTAATTGCATAACGATCGAGAGACGATGTATGGTAAGTGTAATTGTGTGACTTTTGACGAAATGGTAATAATCGACGTCGGCGAAAGGGAATGTATGTATAGGTGTATATATATATATATGTATACGAATTTTTTTTGCGCAAAGTTCAACAGTGTAATTAACGGACGCGTAATTGCCTGTTGCTGCAATGTAACAGCAGTTTCGCAAGTAGTTTGCACATGCGTTTTAATTTATTTTACAAGTTAAAGTTAACGTTATATACCTTCAGTTCCATTCATATTACAGCTACGCTATTATACCTCACGTGCGAGTCTTTTTCTCCCCGATTCAAGCCAACTTCTTCTCTTTCGGTCGCGAGGAAATCTCAAATCTCTTTCTCGCGTGGGAGTGTCGCGATGATGCGCTTTCAGTATTTCTCGGTCTTTCGTGGCTCGGTTCCCGCACATCTGGCGGCGGTTCCGTATATATTAATTGCTGTGCGCGGTTGGAGGAGATGTCTTTTTTTTTCTTTTCTTTTAATGAACGAAGATGATGCGGTTTTAATTGAGGATCCGGGTAGGCCGAGGTTTGAAATGATTTTAGCGTTTACGGCGTTGCGAAAAATTTAAAATTGTTTGTTATGTGCGAAGATTATTACACTGAATATAGTATTAAAAAAAAATCTATTTTGAATCTTATACATTTACTCTAATTTTTATCGGTCAATAGATCGAGTATCTATAAAGACGCTATCGACAAATCAAAATTAGTACGGCTATGAATTTCACCAAAAAGAATTTAATCACTAGTAGTAGTAGTAGTACTATAGAAAATATAGATCCCCAGTAACATTTTAATCTATAACCACCAATGTATCCCATCATCCGAAAAATCCCTATAGTATACAAGGCGTCCCAAAACATCCTTTGAAACTCGCTCGCATCAAAGCCTCTCTCTCGCATAAATCAACCGCTACGTATACACACATACACACCCATGACGTCGTACTATACCAGCAACAGCAGCAGCAGCATCAAAGATACAACCAATCCTTTTCGCGCGTATACCGAACATCCTCCATATACATATACACTCTATATATACCTATATATCTATCTATCTTCCGCTACAAAAGGCAATGCGCGCGAGCTGCGCGTTACTTTTTATCGTAAACAAGCCGAGTATATATGTGTGTATATGTTTTTTATTCTCTACTGTAGCGGTTGCCAAATGGCCAACACCCCGCAGCGATGTAATACATGTGTATTACTATATAGGTGTGTATAACATATAATGAGTGTGGGAGTGGGATGGAAGTGGAAACGAGAGAGAGAGAGAGAGAAAGAAAAACAAGCTGTCGTTTTGTATATAGTACTACTCGTATGTGCGCGAAAAGTGTCGCTGCGGGTATGTTGGTGATAGCGAGCGCCAGATCGAGCGTCTAATGGCTGCAGTTTGCAGTTTTGCGCACTGTCGCACGAATGAATGAGGTTTTGGCTTGTTTGTTGGGTTACGCTTGAGCGGTTCGTTGGTTGGTTATTTTTTTTGGGTTTATGGGGATGTGGTGTGTATAGGGGGACAAAGGAAAATTGTCGAGTGGAAGTCACTGAAATGCATTTTGATTCTCGTGTGTATAGTTGAAGCTTTTTTTTCTCAATTGTTGTGGTTGTAGTAAAAATTTTAAAAGGTTTTATTTTGTATAGGATATAGCAAATTTGAAAATCTCATTTTATCGGTACTTTTTTTTAGTTTATTATCCTTCTTTAATGAAAATATAATTTGTATAATCTCACAATAATATTTACAGTATTTAAAAGTAAAAACTTATGTACAATGTGATACACATTTTTATTAAAGTTTGATTATGACTTTCAGCGATTTTTTTAGAGGTTTCAATTAATGCGATTAGGTTTTCCTCTTTAGATAATCCAACAAATCTAATCTATCCTACTGCAGCAACCTTTCTCCCTTTTCGAAATTAAGAATCATGTAAAGGTCACAGAAACCAGAAAAGATAAAACTATAAATTGTACCAGAAAATCGATACCTTTTACAGGTCGATCATTTGGAAAAATAAAGAAGCTATATCGTATATATACATATACTTTCGTATTTATACTTTCCTGCCTATAAATAACTCGGATGCAGGCGATGGTCATATTCGATTGTCTCGAATTATTTAATATGCAACGGATATGCTCACTCGAAAGGATACGACAAAATAGGTATCAACGTTCGAGCGTCAGCATCGTGACTAATTAACAAATAACGATTCATTGGCACGCGCGCGCTCGAATCGCTCGTCACATCTCGCGCCGTGCACAAAGGTGCGTATTATTATATATATTACGTTGTGGTATGTATAATAGCAGCCAACTTGAACTTTGTACTTATCCGGAACGCTCACCACAATGAGTATATCTTATTTACGCTGCGCGTTTTCTCGTTAAAAGAAAACAAGTAATAACAATAATAATAAGCCAGACGCGCCGCCTGGACGCGATTGGCTTCACTGGAATTAAACTTACGTGTTATCGTGTATAGATATTTTTGTAGAAGAAATTGTAAGAAAAAAACGAACCGTCGTTAAAGTAACATTTACGCGTGACGATGAATATGAATGATGCATTTAGAGAGAGACGACAACGGCGGTAAGACTTTATATTTTGCCAACTTTCAAATCAATTTGCCGTCGTGGGTATATAACAAACAAGTTGACGCGGGAAGAAAACTTACGATGGTTTAACGATGTTTAATGAGAAACTTGGAACTTTTATATGCTCAAAGTTTTACGTAATGTTGTCGCGTCGTATACACGCGTATATATATATACAATGACAACGGCAAACAAAAAAGACAACGCGGTAGTATTATTCATCACCGCAGTATATATATATACATACATTCACTGTACACGCGAATATACAAGTATAAGTAGCAACAAATTTTGAAATGTGTTTATCAACTCCTTTATTTAATCCGCGCAATTACGAAACGCTATTATTTTGTTGACTTGCAATCACGCGCGCGCGAGCTTTTACCAACTATGATCATTTTGTTTGTTCAAAGCTCAACGTGTATTATATATATATATATATATATATATACATATATTATATATATATACTTTCACACATATATACAGAGAGAGAGAGTGCCGTTATAAATATTCCGTCGTTCGCCAAATTTTTGGAACCTATTCAAAGCGATGTCCCGCCGCGCGCAACAAGCAACGGATCAGAGACAATATACACACACGCACGCGGCTGCTGGCTATTAATAACCAAATATTGTTTTTCGACCTGCGTATATGTATATACAGCGTCTGTATGCTTTTGCTCTTGCTCGCATCTCAAAGATTTTTCTCTTATATACTTTGACACACGAACGTCTAGAAGGTTCGCTTCTCGTGTACATATATATATATATATATATATATATATAAACGAATGAATATTCAGTGATGATTTTTAGCAACGGGACTGTGGGTATAATGATTTACGTAAAAAAACGTGTGACCTCCCTGTTGTTCTTATATATTCGTTTAGTTTATTCATTTCTACATACATTCCTCTGCGTCATCGATTATAATCGAGTAACCGAAAACATAACGTTATACGCGCGTTATTATCATGCGGGTTATACCTCCCGGGAGAATTTTCTGTATATATGTATCACGTTGTATGTCTGCAATATATATATACACTTGACCGAGGAAAAAAAAAGTTTCTGTGTCGTCTGCGTTGCACATGGTTTTCAGTATACATATATAGAGATAACACAAAAAGAATTGCTTTATATTTCAATATTACTGGGTCGGTTCGGTTGATTTTTTTCATGCGCGCGCGAGAGATTAAATATTATTTACGTAATCGAGAGGCGACGGATTCGTAACGCGTGCGGCGATAAGTCCAAGAATTTCAGATCACTCGCGCGACACGAGTTTACGTATATGTGTACGATTTAAAAAAAAAAATAAATCGATAGCGATTCGCGTGAGTTATTCTTTTACGATATATATTTGTTTTTTTCTTGGAGAATAGAGAGTTGAGGAATAGCAAAGACAATATTAGCTATTCATGGCGTTTGGCATGTTGCGCGTATGTAGGTAAAGAAGACGATTGACACTTACTTCATTGGCGTATTTACAGAAGTTTGCATTCGCGTGACTTGCAGAAATTTGCAGCTGTACAAGGTGTGCGTGCATGTCGCGCGTTGTTGATTGAAGAGAAGAGCGAAGAAAAAAAAATATTACTTCTCTTTCATCGACAAAAATAGTTCTAACGCCGCGATGACTATGGCAATTTTCGAGGGTTCTTACAATATAAAAAATTTTTTATTGTACATTCATTTTATTCGCAATCTTATAACGTCCAATGTAGTTCGCCTATACTCTAATTTATTTGACAATCGTAGTACTACACAATTTGGAGTAAATTGATACAATTATAAATCAATCCGACCGCGGCTTTTATCCCTTTATCTTCCTCTTATACTGAGAATACAAAACCACTTACGTACAACCTAAATCTTAATTATTTATTAGATCATCGAGCGCGATTAATATATTCCCCAAATAGTCACAATCGACTTATCTCTCTAGATAGCATAGAAGTCATCGCTCGATCGTCAATTAAATTTCCAGTCTTTAAAAGTAAACACAAAAATATATTAATTAATAGAGATATATATCGAGACAACGAGGAAAAAGTGCATCAGCCGCAAAATATTTATACCGCACATATTATACGTCTATACATAGATAAAAGCAATTTGTAACAGTCCACTTCAACACGTATATATCGTAACACAACAACAACAACGATTCACTGAAAAACATGCGCATCACATGTACCCTTATATGCCTGCATATCATATCCACATTCACCGCCAACAATCGCTACATAGAGTGTCTACAATTCTCTCTTTCTCAACCGCAAAATCAAAACAGAAGCTCTGCGTACCTATATACATCGCTCTGCGACCGAAACCCAAAACCGCACTTGTCGACTCACCGACACACCCGCGCTCGCATACCGGAACTGCACGTATATGTATATATACGCACCCTGTTCATTCTCTCACCCTCGCTATACGCCTGATATATATATATATATATATATATATATATATATATATATATTGTACACGACCACGACTGCCTCTTGACTTTGGCAAAGCTCACCTATAACGTCATCATATATATACACATTTATACTTATATATCCAAGCTTATACCTGCATCTCTCTCTATCTCATAAACACACACGTGTATACTTATGCAGTTATAGCCTACAGCTGGCTATCCGCATGCATATACATGCGCGCGCGTGCGCTCGTCTCTCATTGACACATCGCGGAAGCCGCGCGGTCGACGAAGTGTCCCCGCATGCGAAACTAAGCTCAGTCGAACGCGAGCCAGCCAACAGCTGTGACGTGCACGCATATCTGTGTCGTTATATACGTACGTACGTGTGTATACTTATATATATACGAAAGAACGTTTTTTTTTTGTTGTTGTTTAAAGAAGGAAAGAATTTTTCGTGCGTAAGTAAATAGCCGCAGCACGCGTGAGGTTTATATAGTCTTTGGATTTGGTTGGAGAGTGAACGAATGACGCGCGCGTTTTTCCCCCCGAATGCGTGGATATAATATACGAGACGAGATGGTCAGTGCGTGCGGTGATGGTCGATGAACTTGAATACAATTATTATACGTGGTCGTGAGGTGTTGGAGAGATTATTTTTCTTTTTGGGTAAGGTGATGAGGACTAGTGAGACGTGGTATACTTATTATTAGAAGGAGGGTACGGAATAGTGTGATGTATATATACATCGTAGAATATAAGCTGTAACTGGATTGAGACGATATAAGGTGTGAGTTTTTTTGGATTTATATTGTTTATGTGTGTGTGTGTGTGTGAGAGAGAGTAAAAAAGGATGTAATTGGTCGCGAATAGATTGTGAAATTTCAATAGATCTTAAAGAAAGTTGGTATATGAAGTGTGTGCGAAGGATTGTTTTTAAGTGGGAGCGAAATACGAGGCATTAAAAATAGAAAAGCTGTACACTTCCTCGGGAGAAACTCGAAGGAAAATCGGGTTAAAGTTCGCATAAAACTCTAGCGTTATATACATATATATGTGCGATGTAGCTGTTACTCGGTATGCATCTCGACTGCGGTGCACTTATGATGTATATAACTTGCAAAGTGATCTCAATTTTTCTTTGATATTCTGCTTCCTCAATGTATATACTATATTGTTCAATGTGGTATTACAACTTTTACCTTTCGAAGATATAATATGAGCAAATTTATATCATTTGTCCGTACTTAGTGGATTAACAACAATAACAAAAAAAAGAAAAAAAAAGAATTGGAAGGCACGCACATTTGAGACAAGTTTTATCATGTTCTATAAATTATAAAATGAACGTGACTGAACTCAAAAACAATCTCGTGACATCCTTTTATTTGAAATAAACGGTTTTGAACAAATTCTCAAAAAAATACTCTTTTTTGAGTGTATGCCATTTTGGCAGGACAAAATTCACCGAAATTCCATACAAAGAGAATGAAAATAGAATGCAAGAGCTTCGATTACTTTTTTCAAAATTAAAATACTTTGATATCTTCGGAAATAACGTAGTTTTAAAGGTGATCGTAAAATCCCCCAAAAATATGATGATAATAAACGTAGACTGGATCCTGTACAACGGTATAGAATATAGGCACCTTTAAATCTTCTCTATTTTGTTTTTCTATTTTATAAACCCTCTAAGATATAAACAAACTATATAGATTTGCTCATATACACAAATAAACATTTTATTTGTTCGCAATCTAAGAGATTATACACATATCAACAACAGTAGCTTATCAGAAACCAAGAAATCGGAATCCCCGTAATTATCCTTCTCTTACACATATATATCGCGCGCGATCCAAACAGCGAAATATATAACGTTAACAAACCTTTTGACAAAAGAGAGACGCAGCTCGTTACACGTATAACGACCCTTCTACTTTTCACCCAACCCTGCGCGCGCGTGAGCTCGCGAGCATTAATAATTGGGTTCTCGCGTGTATACCCGCACACGCACGCACGTATTATATGCTTACTGCTATACAGACATATATATATACACACGAGTGTCTAGTCGCGTGTACAATTTAACACTAAAACTTTAAACGACGGCCAAATTGGCCGCGCGAAATTGCGCTCAATTGTAGCCGGTCGCAACTTGCACGTGTACGTATATAGGTATATATACATGTATAAGAGGAGCGCTGCACGCGGAAACGTTTCTCTCGCGGTAAATGTGAAAGTTTTCGAAACGCTGCTGGTGTTATACGTACCTATGTATGGATATATATTTTTTAGGGATCTTTGAGAGGAATTTGGAGATTAAGAAGTTTGCTGAATGAGTTATTTGGAAGGTGATAGGAGATCTTTGTTGTTGTTATGTAATAGTTGGAAGATAGAAATACTTATAAATAAGATATTTTTGCGAAAGATATATAGTGGGGGGGGGGGGGCGAGTGTTTGATTCATGCGTCGCATATTAGGTTTGTATATATTGTGTCATAGATTATTAGATAACAGCAATAATTGCTTAAAAAACAGAGTATACTGAAAAAGCGTTAAAATCTACATAGATAAAAATATACTATATATGTACTGATGTATTTCACTTACTCAACCGAAATGCACTTTGTACCGGTACAAAAGCACGTCTTTAGTTTTTTCATGCGCTCTTACAAAGCCATTGAAATCCCGATGGAATTTAAATTTGTCAACGTTTCGTGTCCTCTTCTCTATATTACACAGATACATATATATAGTGAATAAACGCGCGCGGGGAGGTAAAAAAACAATAGGCGCTCGCTAAAACCCGTTTCGTGAAAAGAATTTTAATGCCGCGCTTGTGTATATTGATTTTCGATGACGCGCATATAGACATATATCTACAATGCGCGTGCTGCAGTTAAACCTTTCTTTTTTTTTGGAATTTCCTTCGTACTGGTTTTCCTTTTCTTTTTTAGTAACGCGCAAAGCAGGCTCATCGTAAAAGGTATAAGACGTTATACGGAGATTAAATTTGAATTTTTCACAAATACGCGATGTTACGTGTACACTTTCAATTAATCGCACACGTCGCTATATATGGCGGACAAACATATATATATATATATATATACGCATATATTCGCATTTACATATATTACCACTTAACATTGAACAGCACGCGCATGACATTATGGTAAACTGTGTAATCATGAAAATGAAAAAAAAACGATGCCACCTCGAGATAACAATTTTTTGGCATGTACGTTATTATTAATAAATTCGCAGGTGTTGTCGACCCCTTTCAGACTAATTATAATCGCGAATAGGGCGCACCTCTTTCTTTTATTATACTTATAATAATGTGTCCGATAATATACCGTTAAAAACAACAACTTTCGTAATAGTCCAATCGAGCTGTATTCGCAAGATATTGACCTGCAAGTGGTGCGCGCGAGGTTTATTGCAAAATGACGAATTACACGAAACAATGACAATAACAACGGGAGAAAAGACCAACGCGTGAGTATAGACGGCTTATCGAGCTATTGAATGTACTTTTGTTGCTTTTGTTTCGTCGGTATATATGTTTGCGGTTCGAATAACTGGTTTATTTTTTTTTCTTTTGGTTATAACGCTCGTGCTGTTCTTTTGGTAAAAAAAAGTATTATATACACTGCAGGTGGTTTATTTGAAAAACACGAGGATAATTGCGCTATATAATGAGATTGTTTACGTGGGTGTAATAACAAATATATATATATATATATATATATATATAGTGTTGTGAAAAATCGATACGGTGTGTTTAACAATGGGGCACGTGGTGAATGAATGGGAGGCTTACGTGGAAGGAAGGAAGCGGAAGAAAAAAGTGAGGTGAAAATCGTTGAAGCGCGCTGAATTCTTTAATAAACGGTCATGTTGGCGTATATAAATAAATTAGAAAGAACCTATAGTTATGAATAGAAAGTGTGAGGTAGTATACTGTATATAAGGACGTAATAAAGGGCGTTATTTCCAATGACTTTACGTTAATTATAGATGTATAACGATCGATGATTAACGTATTATATTAATTCGCAAAAGAGAGATGCTGAAAATATGATGTTATATAATAATAATTATTATAATCAGGAAGTGCAAAGGTGGAGAGAGTGATCACTCGTCTTGCTATCTTGGAACAAAGACTAGAGAGTACCAGCATGATGTATGTGCCGTCCACACGTGTATCATATTCATATATCGGATTGCAGTGCATTAAAAAGCACACTTCATGCTTTAATTAGAAGTTGGAAAAGATTATATTATAGTTATAGTCAGAAACGGGGAAAATAAAATAAAAGTATGTATATATAATGGAGGTCGCGTATAGCTGTGTAACATATATTCATACTGTTATAGTCATTTGTACAAATATAATTACGGGCAGTATACGTAATATAATGTAAACGTTAAAAATAGAATTTCAAAAAAGGTTAAGAAAATTCATAAAAACTGATGGTGTTAACGGCCACGTCATATATGCCGCATATAACGATCGTATACGTGTGTGTATATATATATGGCTCTATATTTAGCAAACGGGCGCGATCAGTTATTATCGCACTCGTTATTTCGTAATTTTCATCGTTATGCTATTTCTGCAAAATACGAACCACGTCTTTCCATATTTATCATTATAGTTTTAGTCCATATTATACATACATAATTCTAAAAAAATCTATATATATATAAAAAGCACCCGCGTGTGTGTGTGTGTATGTGTGATGTGTCACCTCTGCGACCGACCTTTATCGATCCCATCCCAAAAAACCACGTGTCAACACATTATATATACGTGATATATACGTGATATATATGTATATATGTATAATATTTCCTAAAATTTTCTCTCAACTATAATATATAATATGTAACATAATGTAGATTATACTCGAGATATATAATAGTACGAGTAAAAGCTCATCGTCCGCGACAAACACGCATAGAGACGAGCGGAAACCGCGCAAAGTATATAGCACATATATATAGCGTAGCGAAAAAAACATGCCACTCCGCACACATCACATTGCACACTCATACTATATACGAGAGGGAAAGAGTAATCGAGCGAGCGAGCGAGCGAAAGAGAGAGAGAGAGCAACTGCCGCGCACCAGCTGGTGGCAGTACGATCCGCGCTCTCGCGTAAGTACACCGAGCGAAAAAAGAGCCAGTCAGTCAGTCGCGGAGCCGCGGTAGGAGAACATCGTCGTCGCGCTCCGTCTCTCGTTATATATATATGTATATAGGTACATCGTCAAGTCTTTCTCACGAGCAATCTCTATAAAGGTATATAGGATCTAATAATACTTGAAGTCTCTCTATTATAATTGTACCACTATGTAGTATAATAAGTGACGACAGATATATATAATAATATTGTGGTATATAGTGCGCGGTGTCTGCAAGTGTCTCGAGGGGGATTACAAAGGGACGTGTTATAGTGCGAATAGTCGAGGATTCTCGTAGGTTCGTATATATGCGACGGTGCGGCGATCGATCGTACAGCCGCTCGTCGTCGCCCGCACATAGACACAGGACGTACGTGTGTACTTATACTTGTGTGTAGTAAGTACGTACCTACCTACTTGTGCGCGAAGCAGCAACGATTTGCTTTCTTTTTACTGCACTGTTCCCGCAGGTGTAGTGTGTGTTCGTCGTGCGAGGAGCTCTCCAAGGTTCTCCTTTGTCTCTTTCTGTATGCGGCTCGCGCATTGGTACACCTTGCTTGCTTTTTCTTCTTTTTTCTTTTTGCTTTTGGTAGCGTAGGAGTGATAAGGGAGAACTAACTTAACCTTACGGTAAGGGCTATACCGGCGTTAAGTGTATATTGGCGAGAAACTTCGACGATGATTCACCGGACGATTGTGAACGTTGCGAATAAGGGACGTTGTCGTATGGGGTTCTGATGTAATATTTTTAGCTTGACAAGTGTCGTTGAACGTAAATACCGGGATTTCACGTGTCGATTTAAAGGGCTTAAAAGTTTTGAGAAAATCGTGCTGACCTATAACAGGCTACGAGGGGAGGAAGACTTACATACACCAGAGACTAATTGGATTTTGCTTTGTTCGATTACAGGACAGAGTAGGAGAGAGACAGAGGTTCTATAGTTATTACCTGTGCGTCAAGAGAGAGAGAGAGTACAAGGTAGGAGGGTGGTGTGGTGGCCTTGAGGCAGGTCCGCACCTAGAGTAGGGCCCCAGTCAGTTGGGGCATTTGCATATCAGCAAGATGTACAGCATGAATTATATTGGCAAATTCATCAGCAACTTTCGAGACTTCTACAATGAGATCAACGCGGCTACCCTTACAGGAGCCATTGATGTGGTCGTTGTCCAACAGCCTGATGGATCCTTCACCTGTTCGCCATTCCATGTGCGCTTTGGCAAACTTGGTGTACTTCGCTCCAGAGAGAAAGTGGTGAGTTCTCACTTGATTTATTGTTATTTTATTAAGACTTTTAGACTGTAAGAACTTCAGTGTAAAAGTTTATATGATTTTGCAAAGATTTGAATTATTTTTACTGAAAATATTAGTTTATCTACCTGTATATATTGGATGATGTAAATAGTAAGACTTCTCTTTGCATCAGCTTTTATGTTATATTGTCTTATACAGTCACCCATTAAATAATCCTACTTGGTAGATGATTAAATGGTTCCACTATGTAATTCCTATTAAATTTATTTATTAACAATGATATGTTATTTGATAGGTTGATATTGAAATAAATTCAGTCCCACGACAAATTCACATGAAATTGGGTGATTCTGGTGAGGCTTTCTTTGTGGAAGAGGTACCAGGATCTGATTATCCCAGTGATACTGATATTCCGCCACACTTGGCATGTTCACCCATTCCTAATGATGATGAATGTTTTGCTAATAATAGAAGGTAATAATATTTCATAATACTCTACAATAATTCACTGTGTAGGTTTGAATTTATATTTCATTCATCTTTTTCTTATTTTAGCCGATTTAATGTTCTTTCCGATCTACCTCAAGAGCAGCATGAAAAGATTCTCAGAGACTCTGTTATGTCTATTGAAAGAGAAAAGTGGGAACAGATGTCTGCTCTGCCACCAGACCAAAGAGAAAATTTTCTGGTAGAGCATTTCTCAGATCTTCCCCTTGAGCAGCGAGAAAAGTGGTTGCAGATCGCTTCGCTGACTTCCGAGGAAAGAGATAAAATATTCCATGAATATTATGGAACTATCTCGACAGTACAGAAACAACGTATGATAAGTGAGCAGTATTCAGCTCTAAAAACAGAGGATAAGGAAAGGCTTTTTAAGGAGAACTTTCCTGAACTTCCTGCTGAACAAAGGCCAAGGTTTGAAAAAGCATTATTGAGTGATTGGAAGAAAAAAGAAACAACACACTCCCCAAAGAAGGTAAATCATTTTTTTAAGTAACTTATAAATATTGTGCACATTTATCAATTATAATTGATACATATAATTAATAATTTTTGTTGTGCCTTTAGAGTCGAGATGAAGCAGTTGAAGATGAAGAAGAAGAACCTGAAGAGGAAGATGATGATGACGATGATGACAAGGATAAACCATCGCGATTCAATGATGACGAAGAAATTTTCGATATGGAAAATGTAAATCCAGAGGAAAAACCTAAAACTCCTGTAACATCGAATCCGAAATCCTTTGTCGCTTGTACATCTACTGAACGCATTCGTAAGATCAGCGTCGTGAAGAATGATTTCCGGCCGATTGTTGAAGATCGCCAATATATTAAGGAAAAGTCTGAGGAACCAGAAAAGCAGCAACAGTTTTCCTCATCGTCATCGTCTTCATCAATGAAGCGCAATTCCAAGGATGAATCAACAGCCGATGAGATAAAGATTGCGAGCAGCTCGGGAAGTTCCAAGCGAAAGCGCAAGAGGAAGAGCACGATGAAGAGAAAAGGTGCCCAGAGAAAGATTAGTACGAACAGTGGCACTGGAGAAGTTGGTAGTGTCGGTAAAGCGGCTGAAATAGCGTCGGTGATTGAGCCTGAGAAAAATGAGCTCGATAGCTCTGTATGTATTCAAATATTAACATGCATTTTAAAAACTATATTATTTTGCATATGTTATAATTTATGTGAATATTACAGGCGGCAAAGTCTACATCGAATGATGCTCCAAAGAACATTCCCGAAGATGATCTGAACCAGATTAACGTATCTCGTGCATCAACTGATTTCCACTTTTTCAGTGACACCGAAGTAACTACAAAGTGAGTAAAGCAAATTCTAAAATCAGGTGAATTTGATATTTCAAACCCGTTGTGCTTATATCTATATATATCATAGGAACAAGGAATCAAGACCCACATCTCCAGCACAATCAGATACCGAGTTCGAGGTACAAAAGATAACGCAAGACAGCAAGGCAGATGAAGATGATAAGTCCCACGGTCAGAGCTGGAGGTGGGGTGAACTGCCCAGTCCTCCACCCGATGGATCTCATGATACTCAGTCTGCGGACGCATCGAATCCTAATAATGAAAGTATGTATTCGAATTGAATAATTAATATGTAACAAACGAGTATGTCGAAAGTCTCAAGTATCTCGATACTCTTGATTTTCACATCATCCTCGACTACGACATGATTATTTTATTTTTCAACTTTATTTCTTTCTTTCGTCATATCATCACGCCTCCAGCACCTTTTTTTCGTTCTATTATTAAAATTGCAGCTGATTTTTTTTCACGAGTATACAAAAAACTATAATACCCAGAGGAACAATCAATAAAAAGAGTGTATATACGTGCAGTTAATAAAGACAATCTTGGAAAATAGAAACTTACAACTTTAATAATCATAATATAACGGTGCGGTCGCTCATACCTATACACAAAATCGAGGTCAACTAATTTTCTTGCTCACTTATGTATATATGCAAAATAAAAGCAAAGAAAAAGAAAAATAAAAAGTTAATGCGCGTAAACCAAGCCATACACAAACTTACACGAACTAACAGCTTGCCCAACCTACCTCCTATGATATAGCTGAAGCACGCCGGTCCATGCTTGGAGGAATGTTCTCGTTCATGAAGAAAACGTCGCGCGTACGTCACAATCCGGAATCGGAGGGCATTTATTTGAGCGATCTGAATGCGGACGAGCTGGATCCGGAGGTCGCGGCTCTGTACTTCCCCTCGTCCCATCGTAGTGCGGGAGGTAACGTGACCAAAGGTATCATACTTTGCCATTGCTTCGACAGGCTCAACAAAACTGAAAGAGAGACTCTTCCGTTTTTCTTTTAATATATATGCACATTGATTTCTTTTTTTTTCGAATATGTATCTTTCAGTTTCTTGAGTTTTAACCACTCCTCACTGACAATCTTATACCCTGCAGCCTGCTCAAGCTTTCTTTTCCTAATCCTGCATTGCTCGCCATTGTTCATTTTATTGCGAGGTTGTTCATGTGCGTGTCTTTTTTTTGGTTAACTCTTTTTCCTTCGTTGCTTGCATCATCATTTAACGTTTTCTTTTAATTATTTACATTATTTTAGTAATTATTTTGTTATTTTTATTATTGGGTATAACTGATCTACCTGATTTCATGTAACAGAAGCAGCTATGGGTTAAGAAGCCCAGCATTATCGTGATTATAGATAACTTTTTTTTGTAATAAAAATGTTGAATAACAACATATTAACAAAGTATTAACTTAAAAAAATGTAAAATTTTGACTACACATTTTACTGTTAATTTTTCATAAAGTCACAATATAGAGGTAATTCTGTGTTGTTCAAATAACAAGATTTTATTGTCACATACCGGTTGAAAAAATCACTGATTTTGTGTGTTTACTTATATTTATTTGCCTCTAAAAACTATCTTTTTCTAATAACTCCATTTTTTCCTTCCAAAGAAAAAACAGGCGACGAGGAAGACGCGGAATCAGGCAATGGTCCATCTCTACCTCAGAGTCCGAACAGCGTTGAAGGTGCCATCGGTGGTCCAAAGTCTCTTGACAGCGACTTTGACGAGTCATCCAAGAACTTTGATCCGAACTTCGACGTTGCTCTTTCACTTTGTGGTCAGGAGAACCTTACCGAAGAAACGTTCGAACGTAACCGCATACGTTATGAAGACGCATGCGCCAATCCCAAGATCTTCGAGAACCCCAGCCTTGTGGCCAAGATCAATGGCAAGCTCTACAACTGGCCCCAGGCCTGTGCTATCGTTATGACCTATGCGGCATTCCAGCGTCAGCTGCCTAAAAGTGTGTTGAACACTTACGAGGATGACAAGAAGAGATTGCCTACGGATGCGAACGTAGACGAGAATAGAAGTGCCATAGAGGCCGCCGGTGGTGGAGCAACTGGTGGTGGATACAGTTCTTGGTTCACGTGGAGAAGATCCAGTCAACCGGTGAAAAAGTCGCCCAGCTCGGGCTTTGCTAAAGGTAAGGTATTGTTTGCTCACGGATGTTTTATCAGAAGTAAAATAGAATTAGATTATTAAACTTCTTTCTTGTTCGCATAGCTGAGGAGAGTACCACTGTGACTCCAATTGACACCCCTGACAGCGAAACCACTCTCACTTGCAAGGAAGATATAACAGTGAGCAAGATCGCAACCATCATTAAGTACGTATCTTCTAACAACTGCTATCTTCATGAAATAATTTATATCTACAATCTAAACAATTCTGGTCTTTGCCTTATAGTGACGAGAGCGCGAAGGATACTCTAAACGATGCCGGCATGTCAGAAATGACCAATAGTCTGGACAGTCTTGGTACGAGCCAGTCGCTAGTGAGCTTCAGTGATGCCATCGAGGATAAATCCGATGCACCGGCTTTGCCTAAGGAAATCACCGATCGTGAAGGCTACACCGCTGGTATGGAGGACTCGGATGAAGAACAACGTGCGCGAGACGTTGGTGGTATCGATATCCCTATAATCGCCAATAATTCTAATAATCTGTCTACCAGTGCGGCCAAAAGGCACGAGGGTACGCAGAATTACAGGAAAACACTAAGGCTGTCTTCTGAGCAAATTGTAAGTAGACAGAGAATAAACAAACGTAAAAAATTAAATGTTTGAATTGTTTATTTCATCGGTTTTGACTTTAAATTAAACGTAACAAATTTGTAAAATACTAAACAAAAAATAAGGTAATGTAAGAATATTAATAATTTTTTTTTTTGTTCTTTAGGCAAGTCTGAACCTGAAAGAAGGTGTAAACGAAGTGGTGTTCAGCGTGACCACGGCCTACCAGGGCACGACACGTTGTAAATGCTTCATCTACAAATGGCGCTGGGACGATAAGATCGTCATTTCGGACATCGACGGTACTATCACAAAATCTGACGTGCTCGGCCACATTCTTCCCATCGTCGGCAAGGACTGGGCTCAGTCCGGTGTCGCCCAACTTTTTACTAAGATCAAGAACAACGGCTATAAGCTGCTGTATCTATCGGCTCGAGCAATTGGTCAAGCGCGCGTCACTCGCGAATACCTCAAGAGCATCCGTCAAGGTGATCTCTCCCTACCCGACGGCCCCCTTCTGCTAAATCCTACGAGCCTCATTTCAGCGTTCCATCGCGAAGTCATCGAGAAAAAACCTGAGGAGTTTAAGATCTCTTGTTTGAGCGATATCAAAGCTCTATTCCCTGAGGGTTCGCAGCCGTTTTACGCAGGATATGGCAATCGTATTAATGTGAGAGTTTATTAGAGTTTAAAAGAAACAGTAGAATTGTGTTGATTGAATGAAGTATCTAGATTATAATAATGGATTTTTTGTTTTAGGATGTTTGGGCATATAGAGCAGTTGGAATTCCCACTACTCGAATCTTTACGATCAATCATCGCGGAGAGCTGAAGCATGAATTGACTCAAACTTTCCAATCATCGTAAGTTATTATATTAAAAATTGAGCCAATGCAACTCAAAATTTTTTCAACACTGTTTAATGTACTGGTTTTATGATTTACCCCTTATGTAAAAATATTTTCAGACTGTTTTATTTTTTATCAAGTTATAAAATTTTGAGTTGGAATAATACTTTATTATTGATTGATGTGTCGCGTAGTTTTTTTTTCCACATCACAAAGTAGGTTTTACACAAATGGCACATAAGTGGAGAGTTTTTTGTACTCACTTTGGTTGAGCGACCAGAGATGCATAGATTTTTTCTTTATATGATTACAGCTACTTTTCTCAGAGTAATATTGTGGACGACTTGTTTCCACCGCTGCCAAATCGACAACTATCACTTGGCGCATCGTTAAGCCCATGACCGTACGTTAGAGTTCCCAAGTGATCGATTTTTTTGCTGATCATCATTTCTGTTCCATTTCCCTTGAATGTCCAAAGTCAATATCGATAAATCTGAGTTTATTCCTTTAGATTGTACATCATTGTACACGTCAGTAAATATAGAAATATTATATTTATATTCATCTTGATTTGAGTATAAATATATCTGTGATAATTGTCAAGACACATTTTTCTGAACCTTGTTTCTAAAGGAATGAAAGTAGGGAATTGAAACTTCATATAATATAAAAGTAACATCATACTGATTTCTATTAATCTCATGAGTTCTTTTGAATCTAATTATAACATACAATTTAACACAAAGAATGAGAATGAGTTTTTGAAAGGGAATAATACAACTAATGATGAAACTGGCACTTATAAATAATAAGTATAATTTATTGATATCCATTTTATGGACATTGCGACCAGTAATATCAATAAATTATACTTATCAACAACTTCACTGTCAGTCGTCTCTACCAAAATTTACTTGTAAATAATGTTATGTAAGTGAGTTCCGTGATCAACTGATTTTTTTTATTTATCATCAACTGCTATCTGTATGCATACTGTGGTCTCTGTCTGGATTTCACATGGACATGTCTATCGCTTAAAGCTGTCCGCTGAAAATTTCTTCATCATAAAACTCTTTTAGCAAGAGTGTCTTTAATATCAAAATCGATTTTCTAGATAGCAATAGTCTTCTAAAAATCGCAGTATATTGTCATCTATGAACCAGAAATGGTTTAATTACACACTAATGCGCTTCGTTATATGCAATGCTCTTTCATGAACATTAACATGTTTAACAGCAAACGAGTACCAAATTTGATTTCATTGTAATTTTACTACATTTTATAGTTAATATTTTAATTTGAAGTTTCAATGTCAATAAACTGATTCTGATTAAAATTTTGAAATCAAATTTGGTCGATAGCAATTAAATAATAAATAATTTAAATAATCAATCTCTTTTTTCAGATACTCAAACATGAGTTATATAGTGGATCATTTGTTTCCGGCCCTGCGTGAGGACGCGGCCGATGAATTCAGCAATTTTTCCTACTGGCGTGAACCGATTCAGGAACTGCTGAAGCTCGAAATGCTTGTCGTGCATAATTAAGTCGAAGACATGTAGAAGTTGCGCATACTTTTGTACTTCAGAATAGTGTATAACATAACTCTTAAGGCTTAATTAGTACGCGTTAAGAGAGCAAGACGAAGAAAGAAAGTATTAATGTGGAATTCTGGTGTTTTTTAAAATTTGCACATTTTCTGACTGTAGATCAAAATTTATTTATTCTTTTACATAGATTGTATGCAATGAGATATTTTGTGATAAACGATTATACTTATTTAAGAGGTTGTGTAGGCTAAGTGTATCATAACGAAAACGTTTCAATTGCTGCCTACGTTATGGGAAAATCGAATAATTTGTAGCATTGGGGAAAACATCAGAATTCTACCTTAATTGAGTCGCAAGTGCATCGAGACACGAAAGACTCTTAAGGTTTGACAAGTTTTTCCAAACGTAAAATATATATATTATATATTCTCTGAAAACTTTATTCCACTCGTAGTAGCGCATATAGCCGTAATACAAGTAGATAGACGACTAAACAGTCGGAAAAGAATAGAAAGTGAAGAAAATTGCCTTTGTTCATTTCTTTTCTCAACGTTCTGCCTACCGTTTCCGTTGCAATCTGTTCTTTGGCGATCGTTCACGTGATAAATAACGCTAAGTATTACCGATATAGGTAGAAGCAGCCAGGATGCGCCTGCGTGTATGTCACTGTTAATGATTTTTTTTGTCTGTGTATGTGGCGATCGAAAGATTCTAGTCCCGGTCAGTGATGAATCGACTATGTGTAAACGTTTCGTACTTGATAATATAGATAATACACGACATGTCTAAGTAGTTGCTGAATCAATGAAGCGTATATATAAAAAAAAATAATCATCGTAAAAATATTTTAAAATTTGAAAGCAACAATTTTTTTGAGCTTAATTGAATTAAGATTGTGATAAAATAGTGCGCAAAAGGAGGAAGTTATTACCTCAAGCCAGATAATAAAGCGAATTGCTATAGATATGTATAAACAAGGAGATGACTACCAATGCTCTCTCTTTTGTCTTACAAATATTTTTTTCGCGAGGTAGCATTCCAAAGTGTATGTTTCTTGGGACAATGGTAAAGATTAATCTTCGATGAAATGTTATATTTTTAATACTTTAAGTAGATGATTATGTATATGTATTTTAATTTTTATTCATTACCGCTGTAGCATACTCACTTTTTCATTGTACATTTACGGGAGATCTATAGTCAAATTTTTCTAGGATCTTAAATTTTTCAATAATTATTATTGAGTTATTATAGCTCTTTAGTAATATCATGTATAAATTACTAATTTTAAGCTTTATTTATTAAGTTTTTATAATTTTTTATGGCATTCTTTAATGCAATTTTTTATTTATTTATTTGTAACAGGAAAAAATAAGTCATTTATTTTTTCAAGTAATTATAATTTTATAAAATGTTATAAGCTCTTCGAAAAAGCTTGTTTCTATTAGAAAAGCTTTTGTCTGGATTATTTTTAGAAAATAATGTACCGTTAAATAAAAAATAATGTATAATTTTATATGTAACTAATGATTTAAGAATTACTAAGAAGTTATAAAAACTTCGTAAGAATTACTTGAAAAATTTGGATTACATTAGTGGGTTAATGGTTATGTCTGATTATAGACTCCAATAAACTTTTCTTGGTTTTTTTTTCTTTTTTTTTTGAATACGAATCTAAAACATAAATGCTCTCGCATGAAATCCCAGCGGATTGACGGACTAACAAAACGTTGTACCAAAGAGAATTTTTGCCGAGAGTAAAGCATAGGATTGTATTAACGGAATTCTCAGACCTAAACGAACTAAATGATCAATGTAAGATCTGCACTGCAATAAAATCAGGGTTCAAAAGATGTTATTTATCTTTGAGACTCTTGAAACTTATCGCTTTAATGCATATAATTTATAGCGATGATTTGAAGAAATTTTTGAATAATTAGTTACCTTTTTGCAGTGCTTTATAGGTACCTAGTCGTTTTTCGTCGCGAATGAAGCATAGATGAGCCTACGAACTCATATGCACAGTAGAGAATTCGTTCCTAGGATTCGTATCGACTGTAATTAAGTACTCTGTAGTTAAGTAATTTTCAAGCAGCGTATAATAGGAATTTTTCGTAAAGCGTTGATCGTTTTTCTCTTGGAAATAAAACAAGAAAATTTTGTTATTGTTTTAGCTCTATTCCTTTTTTTACGAGTATCTATAATATTCTTTTTTATAAATAAAAAAATTCAGTTCCTATACCAGTTATTATTATTTTAACTTTCCTTTGTTCAATTTCCTCTTCTGTTACATTGTCATACCATATTATGCCATTTTATTTATTGATAGTAATTGAAATAAAATTTCAGAACAAAATAAAAATTCTTTAACTAATTATGGTTTATTTTCTAAAATAAGATGTATAATTCATCAGAATTTCTATGTGAAGTTTAGTAAAAAAATTTCATACTTTATTGTTTTAAAAATAAAACAAAAAATTCTACATAAGGTGTATTACTTATTTTTACAACTAACAATACTATTTTATAAATAACAAAATTCATTTCTGTACAATACTATGTTACTTGTAATATTTCTTCATTTATCAATGTATTTGTAGGTTTCTCCTATCAAATAAATTTTATAGTCTTATAAAAAAATAATATTTTACATAAAATTCATATGCACAGCATCTGATAAAATTTTGGTTTTAATCTTCAGCTTCCATCTTCTCCACTTCTGAATTCTCATTTTCTTTTGTATTATCTAATTGTTTGTATTTATTTTTCTTTGAGAAAACACCATGAGCAGTAAACTTAAATGTTGCCAAAGGTTTGCCTAACAATTTCTAAAAGGTGAAAAATGAAAAAAATGATTTAAACTTTTATTAAAAAACTCATAATGTATGTCTTTACATATACAGTATAATTACCAAATACTATAGTTTATTATATATTTTGTAATTTAAAAAGAATAATGAAATCTATTTTATATTAAAAAAAGAAGTACTGAAACTAAAGCAGTCAGCAACAGAAGAGCAAAAAAAAATCATTGAATACTTTTACTGTTTCACCGTCAGAATTATACAAACGTGAGTGTGTGTGTATATATATATATATATATATATAAAGGAATACAATTTCTCTAGTAAAATATTAAAACAAAATGAAGGTGGATTATTTGAGAACTTGTAGTCTGCATTAATAAACTTAACATCTGACAGTCAAATAGCAAGAGCTGTTAACAATACAAATAATTTTTTACTTACAAGAATCCTTGCTTGTTCTGGTGTTAATGTTTGACCTTTTTCACAAACTGTGTAATCCTGTAAAAGAGTAACTACTCCTTTTTGTAAGCTAGTTGGCATACCAAGCTGCCTTAAGTGGGGTTCTATACTGTGTGGAAATTCTAAAAGTGAACCTCCTGGTAATTCAACTGTTTCCGATGTGACATATCCAGAACGCGCATATTCTTCTTCACCATAATCCTCCATCCATTTAAGGACCTTAAAGTTTATTTTTGATAAAGTGTGTTTCTCAAATTGTTTCAGACAGAATGCGTAAATTTAAAAAGTGATTTTAATATACCTTTTTTTTATTTTCATTTGTGAAGAACAAACCGCACTGCCCATGAAGATGAGAAACTAATTGAGAAATACCATCAATAATTTCTGTTTCTGGAGTTTTTCCTAAAGCAAGGGCAACAATTTTGTTTTTTCCAAAGAAAAATCTACTGCCTTTCCATTCTACTCTAAGATCTTGTAATTTGTTGTTTCGCATGTTTTCAACTGAAAACAAAACAATTGTTTTGTACTTCTCTGCACAAGTACGTACATCTTGAATTATTTGTTGCTTTAATTCCAAGCCCTTTTTGCTGGTTTTTGTAAGTGAAACTGTGGATAAAATAGAAATAAAATATAATTTATAACACAAACAGAACATTAACCTAAGAATTACAGTAGGTACATCATATAAATATAAAAATAAATGAATTAATAATGTTGGAATTATCTTACTTTTCTTATCTCTTTTTGATTTCGGCATTTTGACGTCGTTTATAAAAAATTATATTCTAGTACACCTAATTAATAATAAATGGTTCCCGAAAAGCGTCAACACGAGGCGATATACTTTTAACACGTGTTTGACACCGCAGATGATATTGTGCGTGTTCCCTCGCTCCCGCTCCTGCCTTGGTGTGTGTACGTGTGAGGACGAGGAGTGGACTCAAGAAGGGTGCACAATTAAATGCCGTGAGTTGCGCCAAGCGGCGAGAATGCGTGTATGATTTATTTACAGCTTAAGACTAATATATACAATGCGCATTGCGCGCGCATAAAGAAATGCTTAGATAAAGAGTGATTAGCACACCCGTGTGCGCCACAGCTGTGGAGGTAGGGTGGCTGATGCGTGCTGAGCCGGAGACGTGTTCTGGAGCACGGTCGATGAACGAGAGAGCGAGTGCCTCGTGGTCGAAGGAGGGCTCGCTGTTCGCTCGCGGGATGAGTCGCTGCTTGCGCGGTTGCCGCGCTCTCTGTGGTGATGGCGCTGTACTCCGCGGCAGTGGCGCGGGGGCCACAATATTATATTTATCGACTGAGTCAAAGGTTAGGTTAGTTTTCAAATGGTTAGAATCTTTTCTTAGAGCGGCAATTATAAAAACAGCATGTCAAAATCAAAAGGATGCCAAGGTACAGAAAGTTTTTTTTCTATGATAAAAAATTAAATTTTTAAAATGTTCGAGTTTTTTGACTTATATTTAATTACCGTAGTGAGGTAGATGCACCTATTATTATTATGTAAATTATAAAATACTTTTTGTTTTAATAATACAATTAAATAGTAAGAGTTTTTGGAATGTTTCAATTTTATTTACATCATTTAAGTACAAAAATCAGATTATAATTTGATGTTGATCTTTGATAAGAAAGAAATAGCTGATTTTGAATGAAATACTATGAAATCCAGATAAAAATGACATTTTTTCAAGATTATTCATAAGTATGCAGGATAATAATAAGACATATTTAATAAAAAAAAATATATTCATAATTTTTCACTGAGTAAGATATCGTTGCATCTTTTGATTTTTACAGAAGAAAATATTGAACACTAAATTTTTCCTTCAATTGACGGTACATATACAAGGAAATCGCAATTGTGCTTGGACAAAATTGGAAATTTATATCATAATATTATTTTCAAAATTACAATAACATGATATATAAATCGTGTACTCAATCATAAGTACTTGACTAAGTTTTAACGAGTAAGCCTTACATAAAGTAGTTCAATCTTTTGTATAATTTACAATTACCTCAGCTGAGCTGGATTTAGCTAGATTATAAAATTAAAACTTTACAATCGATTGAAGCAACTTCAACGCATGTGAGTAGATTTTTGAAAAAAGCAATTTTATATTATTTACAGAATTCATACAATATTCAAAATGAAATTATTACTTAAAAACTTTTTTTTAAAAGTCTTTGTTACTTTCATCGATTACTACTAAGTACTTGTTAATATTGATTTTTAGTAACAGATTCTGTCATTTCATGATGACTAGAATTAATAATTAACACAATAACAGCCAGTTAATTTAGATGGTCAGTAATAAAATTCTTATTAATTTTGTTTTAAAAAATAGATTAGTCTTAACATAAAAATGTTTGAGGAAACGCTAGCTGTCATCGTAACGATTAACGTGGATTGCATGTTTTTCAGCGTGATACGTTTTAAAAATTTGATTAAGAACTGGTGAAACTTCTGGGTCTTTTAACCATAAGCTCGTTGACATGGGCATTTCAAGCATATTTAAATAAGCTGAAAATTAAATAATAATATTATTCATTCTAATTAGAATACAAAACAATTTATTTTAATAGTCGACATACCAAGTAGCATTCTTGGATTTGTAAGGCTAAGTTGAATTTGAGGATTATTCATTATCGCATTATACATTAAACTATCTTTATCCATTCCTTCATACAAATTTTGTAAACTTGGCCTCCTTTCTCCAAGTAACCATGCACACTTGAAAGTATATTACAATTTTAGTTATTATATATATTATACATAATTTTGTTGTGATTCTTATAAAAATGATATTACTCACAGCATTTGCCTGATTATTTCCTGTAATTTTTAAAGTTTCTAAAACTTGTTGTTTTTCAAAACCCATTTCTTCTAATGATTGAATTAAAGTTGAATTAGGTTTGAAATCTAATTTTTGACACGTTTGGAAGTGATCCAACAGAATATTTACTATATGAACCAAATTTGGTTCCTTCTTTACTACTGTATTGTCTGAAATATAAAAGAATTTATCAAAATCTGGAGACCATTGTACTAAAATATAATTTTAAATTTTTGGCGCATTCATATGAAAATTACTTTTTTTAAAGAGCTTGATAACAGACTCTTTAAAAGTTCTCCTTCTTGCACCACGTAACGCACCTGATGTACTGGGACCAGCTTCCCCTTCGACTTCATCTAAATTTGGAAGCTGTATGTCCTCTTCTTCCTCAGCATCATTTTGATGCTCTAAGAGCCATTCTAATGCTTCTGTTGTATTCATTCTAGAATAAAAATATTAATTACAAAATTTCCAGATTTTCGCAAATAAGTATCAAGTTTACTTAACATAATTTTTATGAACTATTAGACTAAATCATTTTCATTTTTTATAGCAAGATTAGTAAATGTGAATAATATATTGAAAAAAATGATTGATTAAAATACTAACTTTCTAATTCGAAGTGCTTTCAGTACTTTTTGTTCTGGGAATCCCATATCAACTAAAAATTTTACAGCCTTTGGATCATTAGGAGGTTTCAACTGAGCTTCTAGTTTTTCCCTAATAATTTCATAAAATGACTGAGCATCTGGACTATACATAAGAATTTTAGCTGATGTTCTAACAAGTGTAATTAAAATTTTACGAATTTCATTCTGAAACTAAATAAAATTAAATTAAAAGGATATTCTTATTGATATATAGCATTTATATCAGAAAAAATATTTTTAAATTTACATCTGTAGGACAAGTCGAATTTATTGCTGGTTTAGGAGGGTTTCTGACAGGCAAATCTTTTGTGGCTTCCATGATTTGTTCTTCTGTTGGGCCTTTCAATTCATCTTCTGTCATAGTTTCTTTTTCTGGACCAGATCTAACTTCCACTAGTAATAGTTCATCTGTAATAATTTTTTTAAAAAATTAATATTCCATTTTCATTCCAGTTGCACATCTGTCAAATAAAATAATTTACCAGATTCTGAAATTTCTTCTTCCCCTAATGTTTTTTCATCTTCAAGTGGTTTCAACATAATACCGTGTACTAAACGAAACTGCGAAGGAGATTTATTTTTATCGTGTCCATAGAAGTGTTCCGTAGCTATGGATTTTACTTTTTCTATTGTAAAGTCCAATGTTACAGCTACATATAAAATTCCTCCCTCTAAACTGTATAAAAATCAATATAATTTCTTAAAACCTTTATTTGATTATTTATATATACCTATATTTTTAAGTAATATATCGTTGCTATTAAACTTGTATAATCAATTTTATTTGTACACATATATTGATCTTGTATTTTTAAAATTATTTTTAGATTTAAAAGATATATTACTTTTTCAGCTATTAGTTGCTAAATAATAGAATTTAAAGGTATAATTAAGAATTTCAAAGTATTACGAAGACAATTTTGTTGACTGTAATTATGAAAATTAATACTATTTTATGTTTAGGCCTATAAAAGAAGTTAAAATACCTGATGACGTTGATTAAGAAACTTTCTGATGCTGTGGATGACCCTTGCATCTCACCGGATTCTTCGGAAGATCCATTCAAGGAGTGTTTTTTAGCACTCCTTGAATTCTTCCGACTATTCCAGGCCTCCGTAATCTGCTCTTTCATCCATGGAAACATCAATTCAACCTAACACAGATAACACTACATTAACACTGACATTTCTTGATGATGACTTAAAAGTAAGGATGTAAACAAATGTCAAACATTGGTCTATTAAAGAGACAGTTGCAAAATAAGATATAATTGAAAATATATTTGGTAATTGTGCAAAAATCACGTATTGTCCCATCGACTTAATGAACATTAATGTCTATTTAAGGAAATCAAAACTGAAATTATAGGTTACCTTTAAATAGCATTACAATATCTTTGAGTTATCGATCGAATTTAACCATGAAATTCGTCGTGTATGAACGTACCTATAAATTTCGCGGATTTCTTAAAAAAAATGCTTGCCTTAAGAAATGGCTCGGCGAAATATAATTTAATATTATCCTAATATCACTGCTCTCATCATGCTCAAAACGTCATGTCAGCCCTTATCTGCTCCACTGATCCGTCACTTGCGTATGCTCACGTATGTTATTTATGCCTCCGCTGCGTGGGCTGCCTTCAGCTACCAATTACCATCGAAGTAAGTACTTATGATAATCTATAAAAGTACATTTAATAAAGTTGCAGATAACACGGGTAAGTGGCATTATTGAAAGTCGTCAAAACTTAAATAAGAATCTTTGATTTAGATGTGGAAATGTCCAAAAGTTATCATAAAGTTAACTTCACGACATCATAAAATATCTAAAGTAATAATTATCGAAAGTTCTAAATTTATAATATATTGGTTGAAAGTATATTAAACCTATAAGAAATAGAATCAATACATTATTTATTTTGTATCTAAATAATGTTAAAACATATATACTTTATCTGATATTTTTTTATAATTTAATAAAATAATGAAAAATTTTTATCAAAATTACCTGAATGAATTGAAAATTATTTTGAGTGTAACTAATAATACATTATTGCAAATTTTATATTTGAAAATAAAATCAACAATTTTTTTAAGTTTACAAACTATATTACTTTTGTGTAAGTAGACAATTATAATTATAAGAATTAAAAAAACAATCATTAATTGACATTACTAATTGTATTTTTCGTATCATAACCGGCGTATAAATTCCGTAGTTGCGATGTAAAGCTCGCCTAAAAATGTTATA
>JAWWEQ010022700.1:0-28088 GCA_035583055.1 Torymus tubicola | reverse complement strand
CACCCTTTTTCGTTAGAATTTCGCGCTCTACCCGATCCCGTTGAGTAAAACATACAATTAGAGAACACGTTGTATACCTATTCTCATGTATAAAAAGCTATAAAAATTATATTTCAAAAGTAGGTAGTTTTTATTAAAAATTTATCGCATACAACTTCTAACTTACGAGTTCTCAATACTCTATTATTACTCGAGTACTTTCATTGCCATTACATTACGTAGTATGCACATCCTAAAAAAGCTAAGAAACTCAAAAACTACAGCATGAATAACCCCATAAATCAAAACCCCCCATGAAACTTTCACGATTGTCCGACAAAACGCGAAACTCTCCCCCCGTCAATTGTTCCCCATTATGAATTCACCGTTTATGCGCGCAAACAACACGAAAAAAAATCGCTGCGCGCACAATTCAAAGAGCCCACAGTCTTCCCTGAAACGCGCGTCCACGCGCTTACAATAGATCTACCCACTGCAGGGCCCGTGTATACATATACATACATCTTGCACACGCATTACTATACATTTACGCACACGAGGTGGAGTCACGTGGAATCCTAGAAGCTTCTTGGCTCATGTATAAATCTACTGCTGCTGCTGCTGCCGCGGGGGCACAAGCGATGATAATCCAGTGTGGCGAGTGAAAGTCGTCCGTGCTTGTGTACACACATACACAGAGACAGAGAGACAGAGAGAGAGAGAGAGAGAGAGAAGACGCGGCTTTTTCTGAGAAAAGCACGGAGAATCGGGCCAATTGCGGCAGCGACGGCGACGACGGCGAGGTGTACGGACGCGCACGGCCTCCGGGCGACGACCGCGAGCGGAGGATTTGCATAATAAGCGGCCGACTCTCTTTTTCGAGGTCTTGTTTTCGGCGGTGAGTGACGCGCGGATGTAGCGCCGCGAAGCACCGAAGCGAGTTATATTATATAGGGCTTTCATTTTTGGAATGGGGTCTTTCAACTTTGCACTCTGCGCAAGCGGGGCTGTCGTGATACATTTTAGATGGCGGAACATCGTGGAGGTTATATAGATGCGTGTCAAAGTTTGACAGAGTATATGGGTGGATTGGTGTATAAGGATAATGCGCCAGGAGATGTAACTAGGGTATCTATTTTATTTCGTTAGTAATATGTGTTAGCAGAAATTATAATTAATTTAATTACGCTTTTGGAAAATGATTTATGCTATTTTAATTCATCAAAGAGGCAGTTGCGGTTTGAAAATGATCGCTTTGAAATTCAAGCGTGACACAATTATTCGGTTTCAAAGCTCCGCGGAATGAATATCTTAATTGCACCATTAAAATGTGAGTAAAAGGTCGTTGGATTACTGGATGGCACGAATATCTTGGACTGAATATTAATGTCGTATATGCATTTAATTCCACTAAATCTAAAGTTTTGTAAAATTATTTCGTAAAATATATATGTGTCACATACTTGAAACCTGTTCTCTTTATATGTTCTCCATAATATAACTGTATTAAAAAAAAATAGGTTTATAAGTATTAGTTTCTTAGCATTAAATAAACCGTCATACCGTTTAACGATACAGTAAGAATTTTCCGAATCAGTTTAAATTCTTAAGTTTATAAGTAAGATTAACTTTAAACGATATTTATTGCATAAATATATAGAATAATTTTATCATATAAACAACATTTATTGCGTTTACTCAATTATTTTTCGTACCTAGGATAAATTTAATCTCGCATATAGGTATTTGTCTGTGGAAAACACGTACCCTTATGTGTTAAGCGGAAAATTAATGATTGTGCGTAGTTGATAACCTTATGATTAACTCTTTTTGGTACACATAATTTATTGCGTGTCATTCTTTGCTGCAGGCGTTACTTATGCTATAATAATATTCTTGATTTCTCTTGTATGAGTTAACGAGTTTCGGTCCTCTTGGACTTGTACGAGAGAAAGTTGAAGACCGAAAAGTAAATAAACTCTTGATTTTTTGCAATAGCGCATAAAATGAAAATACCAAAGGAAACTTCTAAATTTGTGATTTTTATTATTAAAAAAAAACTTATGTAATTAAATTTTCTGCTTCCATTCATCATACATTTACTTTTCTCTATAAAATATATAATAATTAGCATTATAAAGTGTATTTCTGATCTATGTTGTTTCTGTTTAGCACAACCCTTTGTGACTTTTTTTAATTTTAATAGGCCTATAAAGCATTATAATAGTAAAAAAAATAATTATTTTCAGAATTTTTCTACAACACAGCCCAGTTCACATTCTGTAACTTACGGAAGAATATTTTTAACGTCGGATAAAAATGAAAATGGATTAACTCTCAGCGAGATTTGAGCTATCCGACTGTGCTCTGATAAATCTCAGCCTCGTCCGCTGCACGTGCTAGATGCTGCGTACGTAAACGTAAGTTATGTACACGGAAAGCAGATTTGTTTATAGAACCGAGCAAAGTATAATAAATTTGCTCAGGCATTTTTCTCTGGTAAAAAATGAAAATTACGCGTAAATTGCCCTAATACATTGCAACGAAGATCCCAAAGTTTATATTAATACTTGCTTCTACTATATAATCTAATTACCTATGGTTTTAATCCACTCAAATCTCTTATTCTAACAAGAAGCGGAAGCCGGTTAACAATTCCTATATTGACAGAAGGAACGTTTCTCGATGCACCGAGTAAATCACAGACCGCCGAGCCCTTAAGAAACAGTTACCAATTACTGTAAACCTCGAAGTTTTCCTCATTTTCAAGAACCCGCGCGCTAACCTAGAACTATACTCACCGGTCGCCCGATAATCGCAAGTGTTATCGCGATACACACGTGCGCGCGCGCATACACACACACACACGGAGCAAACGTGCTCTCTTGTACTCGCACAGAGGATATATACTTGTCTAGCGGCACATTCTCTCTCGTGCGCGCTCGCTCGCGCTCCGGACCGCCCACGCAAAGCTTCGCGTGTACTCGCGCAAAGTTCTCGCACGCGGAGACACATAATGAAAATCCCGGGGCGAAAAGGAGCGGGAGATAAGGCAGTTCTTGGAAACTCGGCAATTAAGCGGCATGCGCCGCCGCCGCCGTTGTCGTTTTTCACGAGGGGGCCAACGGGATCAAGCACAAGCAGCTGCAAGAGTGCAAGTAAGATGTCGTCGCATGCTGAGGTTTTTTCCGCGACGGGCTCCGGCAGTCCGATGTTTCTTTTTACTCTTTTTCTGGTTATTTTTTTTAAGCGGAGGTGCTGATGCGGTGGAGCTGATAAGTGGTTGTTGTTGAAGATGAGACGTGCTGAGGTTGTTACTGCGGACATATATAGTTGGCTTGTACGAAACGTACAAAGTGATGTAGGAATACGGGGATGGGGTTATCTTAGTGCTCTGTGAGATCGGTGATGATACATTATAACTTTGTTTAATAAATTTTTAATAATCTTGTCTTTTTTATACGAAGCTTCAAAGTAACTGTTACCTAACACTTTTGATTGGTGTTTCGTATGATATGTAATTTAGGTCACGCTTTTTATATAAGTAAAAAGGACATAAATAAACATATAGGTTCATAAAGATGGGAATGCAATTACTCAGATAAGTTCCGTGATAGATAAGTATAAGAGAAAAAGTCACTGGCGGACATATTATGCATTTCACCTAGATTCGAAATTGAGGAATGTTCAGTAATATTTGCATCGCATGTTCCAGATTTCTCAAACTTGCTTACGTTTTGGTTCTTGTACTTTGAAAAATCAATGAAAATATAATTCACCGACATTGCGATCCATATCTTAATTTTCTACATTCATATATTTACCTTTTTTTCAATGCTTCATATAGAGATTATAACGGACGCGGATTAGCTTATATGTGATGGAATGAAAGAAATTGAAAAATTTGCAAAATCGAGGAATTGGAGCAGGGATATATGAAGACCGAGTACTTTTATATCTTCAGGGCGTCGTATTTCTTTACACTAATGCTTATTCAACCCTGGAGAACGATTTCGCATTTTCGCATAAATTTTTACAGATTTTTTATAAATATGACATGAAACACAATATTTCCTCTCCAAAAATACAATTATTCGAAAGGAATATTTAATCCGACAGTCTTCAATAAAAGAATAACACTCATTTCACTAGAAATTTTTTACCACCACTCATTTTCACTCTATAAAAATAATAATGTCAGTGATATCGAAAGGCGGCCGCACTTTCTTGGAATATCGATCGCTCGTTAATTCTTCGCCACGACAGCCAATCATCGCGGAACAATAACGAACAGCGAAAAATCCGGTCTGCAATATGCTAATTACACTCTCGACTGTACACGCGGAAAAAGTTTATACGCGTGCTTTACTAGTGCACAAAGCCATGGCATTCAATCTCTCTTTCTTTCTCTTTCTCTCAGGAATAATAAAACAGTTTACAATTAATCTGCTCCAGTCGCGCGACGGTATGCGCGTCGACGAGAATGATGCAAATGTCGATTCTTGTATATACGCACACACGCACGCGGACATTGCGCCCTTATTTGTTTAATCCTGGCAATAAAACAAGACAATCCATTCACTCCATTCATCGCCGGCGGTGCAGGCATGAATCAGCTGTAATATTGCGCTCGCGCACAGCTGAGGGAGAAAGAGAACTGATAACATCGAGAGCGTGACTTATCCTTGAAAACGACCGGCTTGCGCGCTCACAACCTATGACATCGGCACTGTTCATTCTTCTATTTTCTCTATTTCTAGACTGCTAATTCACTCGGATACGCTGTACTCTGTCTTATTAGTTTTTGCCGTGAGCAGCCTTTCCCTACTGTGCATGGTAGGTCGATTGAATGTCGCATATTTCACGGCAAGCATATTTTTCACTATAATTGTTAGATTTTAGAGATTAATTTTTTTCTTTGCACTGCATATTTGTGTATGTCAATTTTTAACAGCAATAGTTGTTTACAAGAAAATCACTGAATAGGTCTATCTCATTATAATATTTGAAAATTGTTTTAATCGTATATTTATTGTAGAACTTTTTTTCGCACTTTAGTTAAAAAAAGCGTCAACGGAAAAGACTATAATTTTGTTGCAAATAATTTGTACAAATAACACAATCAGTCAGAATAACCTCTTGTTATTGTGCACTAATAGATTATGTTCAAGTAAATATGGTATTATTGAGACGCCGAAATTACGGGAAATCGTTCTTTCAACAGTTCCAATGATGTTATGTGGGTGTATGTTCTTATAGTGCATTTATCAATACTGAGAGTTTGAATTTGATTGCCAGTTCTTGTGCGTATATACTTTCCAGAAGAGAAAGCTTGTGTAGCTTTTCAAAGGGAAAGCTTTGTATAACGGTGCAAATCATCAACCTCTGGATTTTGACAAATATGGAAGTAATATGAGGTTTATGTTTTTGGTAATACATGATTAGATTCTTAAAGAAAATTATAGTTTCGACTTTTGACCTCAATATAGTTGATAATTAAGGTAAAATGTTTGTCTTTCCAGTAAATTACTCAAATTACCGTCTCTTAGAATTACTTTGTTGACAAAACGTATTTTATAAATTCTTATACATATATATACCATAATTTTTTGCTTTGAATTCGTACTCAATCAATCATCCAGTAAAAAATCGGAGGATAATGCGCTGTATGGCGAAAAGAACTAGAGTAAAATTTATATTGTGATTTCGACATTCTTCTTCCATAAATTTTAAATGCCATTCAATTTAAACCCCAAAGATTGGGTTCAATGCCCAATAAATTTTCTTGATTTATTAGAATCCTTGCTGTTTGCAAAATAATGCCGAGTATAGTTTTCAGATAGTTTTCGAGATTAAATTTTGAAAGTTGCCGTCCACGGTCACGCACTTGCGGTTAGCGCCCACACAGGAGCGGTGAGACACGTTCGCACGGCGTGTAAAGCGCTTGTAATTGTATCAATAAAGAAGTTTATTTATGGCTTTTTTTGTAAACAGACATTTGATTCAATTATGTATTGTGTGCACGACAGGATAAAAGCTACAATTTCTTTGAATGATTTCTAAGAAAAAGCGTTTAAAGGAGTGCGTATCAACAATGGAAACAACTTTCACTGCTATTTTGGTTATATATACAGTTAATTTCTATTACACGGTTCTTTAAGAAAAATAAGTTAAAACATCAAAATACATTAGTTTCTATCTAAAGTGCTTTCTGATATTTTCTTTAATATATGTACATGTTGTAATTATACAAGATTCATTTTTATTACAACACGTTGATGTACATAAAATTTCGTTAAAATTTAATCCAAGCAGCTCTTAAAACGAATTATATCGTTATACTCATGTTTCACCTACCGAGTTACCTGTACTTCATAAAACGCCAACGTTAAAAATTGCAATCTCTTAATCTATTTATTAAATTATTAATCTCTATAAAAACGTCAAACCTAATCAACATTTCTGGCGAATAAAAATCTAACTATAATTTTACAATCGATTTTCTTTATCGTAAAACAGATCGCGTCGCTGACAAAAATAAATTTGAGTATCCGTTGAATTTTAATTACGAACAACGTGTAGTACGCTTATAATCATAAATCTCTTATACATAACTTCATCCGTGTAAAGTATAATACTCTACATCACTGGTATACATAAAAAAATCCTAAAATTTATTACTCCTAAAACACTCGTTCTGAATATATACACAAGCTCCACTCTCTAACGATTCAATCACAGCGCGTTACATAAAAACGATCGATCTCGAGCATGTAATAACAAACCTCATATAGGTCCAAAAGCAACAGACTCGCCTGTTATTTTATAAGATAAATACTATCGTTCGTAAAACAGGCGCCAGTATATACCCGTGACTTTTTATTTGCCATTGGCGCGCATCACTTTCCATTACTGCATTTGAAATGGGCCGCTGTTTCACATTCCGCGCTCGATTTTCGCTCGCGCTCTCCTGCGCACATGCACGTTCGTGGAATTCAAAATTTAATCGTCCTGCCCGAAACTCAATGCTGTGAGTGAATATATACATATATATCTATCCCATGCGTGCGTCCTATTCATCTCCGAGCTGTTCGTACATTACACACACACACACATACATACACAGTATTATCACTTTTACTCTCCGGTTTAACTTTTTTTTTCGATTTCTTCATTACGCCGAACGAACGTTTTTATCTATTTGCAAAGTAGCCTTTGAAGGTATTAAACTTTCTTTCACTCTTGCTGCGGCTTCTTATTTATGGAGTGCGATTAAATGTTTTTATGAATTAACTGAGCTCGCGAGCTCGAGGTTTGTTATTAATACCAGCTAATGAAGAGTCTTAATTAGTGAGTCGATTTTTACGGGCGCATTTTAATTTGCGTTATTAATATTGTTATTTGCTTTAATCTGATTGGAAGTGCAGTCACGATTAAGTTATGTATTGGATATTTTTTAAGAAGAGCCTGTTATAAATTATTAAGTTTCCCTGTTACGAGTTCACTGGATTACCACATAGACATGTTATTTTCCTCTTCTCAACCTTTTAATTTATTTATAAAAGCATAAAGTAATTCTAAATTTAACTTTTATTCTGTAAATAGCAATATGATTCCTCACATTACAAAACTTACTTCATAATTTTGTTTTCTAAATACAACAAATTTTCTTAAAAGTTGGACAAAGTACCCATCGACTATAAATCAGCAGGAAAGACCGTTGAAAAATTCAGCAAAGTATTCTGAGACACAATCACAACCGAAGATCATCTTTGACTCACGTACATCAAGACTTCGAATTACATCGCGTCTTGGTTATGAATAATTCTAGCAGCATTCCGTTGATTTACAAATTCTTGTCAAAGCCAAAATTTAATTAAGTATGTATACTAAAAGTGAAGGAAACTAAGGAAACATGACAACCGCAAAATGTAAGACGAAAATAAATGATATAAATTTGAGATTCAATAGACGGAGGAGTTTGAAAGACATAGTATAATTAAATTGTATATTTGATGAAATTCTTGTATAAGGTTTTTTGGAGACAAAAATGTTTAAGTAATTTAATTAGTATATCAAGGAAAATATTTCAAATTTTTCATCAATATCGTTCAACGTAATTTATTTAAGATACTTTTACGTCCAGAACGAGCAACGTAAAGTTCAATCTGAGTTATCTGCGTGTACTAATTTAAATTAACTTTTATTCATTATAAAAATTTACCTCTATAATTACAATTTTACTGCATAGCTTTAATATTCAAGCAACCTTAAAAAATATTCAACAAAATCGTGAGAACTAGAGAGCCAAACGAATTTTTTTCCCTTTACATACATACACACAAAAGCCAAACATGACCGCGAGTGACCCTCAGCTCCACCCCAAAAATCCTCGCAAACTGCAAAAAAAAAAAAAAAAATCAGACCCACGTACACATATGTATAGAGCGTCATCGTCAATTCAACGCGTCCCTCGCGCGCTCAGAATTTCTCCGCGTGGCGCTTCAGGCGCTTTTCACCCGCGACATGCGCTTGTGCACGCATAACATATTCCGCGCGTCCTTTTCATGTATATCTATACACACGTACGTATATATACCCGTGCAATTCCTCTCTTTCTCTCGCTCGCTCTTTATCTCCTTTTAAAGCAAGCGCACGTCGTCTCGAATGCGCGCACGAAAACGAGCCACGCGGAATATCAAACGCGAGACCGTTGAGGTCGCGAGTAGGTACTATGGAGGTATTATGACTGCGTATATATATGCTTCGCGAGCGAGTGCGCATAGGGTGGAGAGCGTGCGGCGTTTTCTCCTGCGGATCTGACCATTTCCCACGAAGTCACGTGCAAGTGTAAGTGTATGGTATAATAGACGTACTTTTCAGCTGGCCGCGGGTGTGTGTACGACTTTCTGCACGTTAATGTCCCGGTTAAAATGTTGCGAGTGCAGGTACTTAGAAGTAATGTAAGTAGCTATATACTTTATAATATGTTTTTATTCATTCAAATGAGTCACTATAAGCTGCGAGGTGAATTATTGTAATTAGAAAACGTGTGATTGTGGAAGAAATTTGTTTACAGTAAATGAAAAGAAAATATATATATTAATTATATATGGTCGTATAAATGATTATTGATTTTATCATGCATTGTCGATAAAATGGTTATATTTGTCACTGCAGTAACTGTATCAATTATTCAGGCGTTCGTTGTTCTACGATATACATGGACTTACTTGTTAGTGAATTTTTAATCGGTAAATAGCATGCTATGTCGTATACTTGTGCAAAAAACTCTGATTTCTTATTGGACACTGTTTCAAGTAAATTACTTTTTCACACGGTACGGTAAGTAGTTCGTTGCATCACAGTTTCCATGGTAGACTCATTATGGTTTTTCTCATTAGGCCCAGATTTTTCAATTATGTAAGTGAGGTATTGAAATATGACTATGTATTAACTACATGCTTAATATATCATTAATTAAAGAAATACTTCATATGATTAATAAAGGCTGATGCATAATTTAGTTTGCGCATGTAATTATGACTACATTATCAGTGATACTCGAACTAATTTCAAAGAATTAATTAGCAATGCGCACCGATATTTTAATAGATTTGTATAAAGTTTGATTAAGTTAGTAAAAGTAATTATCAGTGTAGCATTGGAATAACAAACTCGTATAATAAACTTTGATTCTGCGTATAAAAATATCTAAATTCGCAAGTTTCCCACATAATAACAAGATTTCAACCAAAAAAGGCTATATTTTATTTTTTGTATACCTGAGTCTCACAAATCAGAGACCAGTTTCACTCTATACCATAAACGTCTAAACGTATGCTGTACGAAAGTTCAGCACGCAAAAATGAAGGGGATACGCAGTTATGCAAATGGCAGCTTTGAAAGTTAATTATGCATGCTTTGTCAATAAAAATTTATAGAATTTTCAATATTTATGTTGAAAATAAATCTTATACAATGAGCGTAACATTGGAAGTTCTTTTGTAAAAATTACACCGACAATAGTGTAATTGTACATTTTTAAGTGAAACTCTAGATAAATTAGGGATAAAGGCGTAACCGTATGTCTGAAAATGTTCATTTATTGAAATGAAATGACATTCAAAAAGAGAAATCTAGCTATTGAATGTTAGTTTGGACAACATGTATTGCATCGTTTCCTAGAAGTTGTGCGAAGTTTGATACCAGCAATCCATAGTTTAGAAAAAGCTCGTGGTAACTTGACGTTTTATAACTATAAATAATGTGGTTGAAAAAAATTTGACTGAGTTCTATAAAGCTATTTGTATTAAATTTTTGTCAGTAGATCGCTTTTTAAAAGCATAATTTTTCAATTGCTATATTTATAATTTTTTATCGTACATTATTTCACAAATTACAAAAAATCTTGTGTCAGATTTCGGTTCTAAAATTACACCCTGTCAACCTCTATAATCCAGCTTCTCAGTAACTAACGCGCTGCAAACACTCTCAACAAATCTGCAAGTTCAAAGAACACAAAGCAACCTCTTCTCGTTGCTTGACAAACGCACGCCGCCGTCTAATATACCTATACCTAGAGTCACAACAGCAGCAGCAGCAGTAGCAGCAGCGGTCACGCGACGAAAAAAGAGAGCCGCGCTCTCTCGACAATGGCAGAACTCTCTCAGCACATTATATACACACACATACGTTCCGAGCAAGGGACGCGCCCACAACAAAACTGCCGAGCGTGCGAAAGCGCGCAGCTTTGCTCATGCGGTTATTGCGCTGCTCGTGCAGTCAAAGGCGCGTTTTTGCGCGCGGCGCGCTTGTGCGCAGTGCTGTTATTTTCAGGGTAATCCGTGCAACGCGTCTCGCTGAAGAGAGAAGGAACCGTTTCTCCCTCTCGTCCGACTCCTTTTTCCATTTCCGCGAGACCTGGCAGCGTTTACCTTAGAGAGTGAGAGAGGAGAGTGTATGTGTGTGTGAATATACGCGACGATGCTGTATGTACGAGTGGGAAAGTATATATATAAGCAAAGGAAAGAGAGACGGATGAGAGGTGCGGACTGCGCGTGCATATATATCTGGTTGTCTTTGCGCCGGCGCTACAAGGGAGATCTTTTGAGGAGACGCGGAGGCGGTGATGTGTTGAGTCTGGGAGGCGAAAGACTCGGAGGTCGCTTGCCAAGATGAATTGTAGTACATGTTCAATGAATTATCGCAAATGTGCGGGGGTAGTTTTATAGGTTTTTTCAATTTCTTTTGTTACTATGTATTTGCTGGTCTTTTTCAAATGTTACAGGTATGATGGATATGATTATAAGTATGTTGGTCTTGTTTTTTTTTTAATGTAAAATATTCTTCTTATTATTTGAACTGAAAGTCAATTCATATTTTATTTGTTATATTAATGAGTATACAATAGTCCTGTAGATTTGAAATTTCAAAATGTTTGATCAATATCTTTATAAAACATGAAAGTTTCTCTTGTGTAAAATATCTGTCGATATCTTTACAAAAAAATTGTAAAAGAATGTCATATTACTTTTTCCGTGTACGTTACAAAGTCATTTCACACGAGCAAAAGCGACGGCGTCAATTCTCAAAGTACACGATACGCTCACGGCGTGTCGACGCTCTGCACTGCCGAAGAAGACATAAAAGCACACGTCTGAGAGAAAGAGAGAGAGCCTGTGAGAAACGGAGCCGAGCGAATAGTCGGACCTCGCAAGAAGAAAGGAGGAAGTGGAGAGGAAAGAAAGGGGAAAAAAGAGAGTGCGAAGCACACGAGGTTAGAGCGAGGAGAAGAAAACCGTTTTATGACATTTGCTACGGAAACAAGTAGTGGTAGTATAGCAACAGCAGCAGCAGCAACAGCAGCAAGAGCTACGTGGGATAGGTGTGGTTAAGGCCTGCCGAGAGATGAAGGGATTTGCTTAAGTACCAGTTTTCGAATTGCTATACGTGTATGGTGCGCGAGCGCGCAGCTCACGTATGATGCAAACCGCACGACGATTTCTGCCTTTAATAACGCGATTCCTGAGAGAGCGCGAGGGAAGGGGTGAGAACGAGTTATTTCGCAACAGTATTTTCATTTTTCCGTGGCTTCGAGCTTTTTTCTGCTGGGAAATTGTTTCCGGTTTAGTTGTATATATACGATGGAGAGGACAGGGACAACAATGTCGAGACCTTTATTCCCTTTACATTAATAAAATTACACGAGGCGTATATATCACGAGCTAAAGGATATTTAATAAAAGAAATTTTGATTTATATCTACACGAACGATGACATAAACTGCTATAAGATGATATTAGATTTCGTAAGGTATTCCGAGCATATATATATGAAGAAATTTTATTATCTCTTGAGTTAAAATTTTTTTTTTTCTTTTGTAAAATTTAACCGGACTTCTAGATGTTATAATATCAATTTTATTTTAAAAATAATTATTTTAATCATAGTTAATTTATATTTAGGCGACTTAACATTTCAATGTTTATGGAAAGTATAGTTAACAAACGCGTTGCTATAACGAGCGGTTGTTATCTAAAGTCTTTCTGTATGTATTTTGAACTAATTATCTTCTGAGAAACAGATTTTTATTATTTTATTATTGAGAAAGAATATTCGCTAAGTGTTTTATAATATATACGTTTAGATTTTACTTGATAATGTCATAATTGTATATCACATTAAGTTTTATTAATTATTTCAGTTGAAACTATATTTTAACATGGTATTCCTTCTCTTAATCGATTCTTCACATAAAAAAATTTTTTGATATCATAAGTATAACATTGCATAATTCCTAATTTATGTTAAAATATACAAGTATAGATTAAAATCACGTGGAATAAATTTCCAATTTGTATCTTTCCAAGTAGAATAAAAAAAAAAGAAAACGTTCAACGAAAGAATCCTCTTCCCAGAATATCTTACACCACCCATTCTCAATCAATATCGACGATCCCGTTCACCGTCAACTTTTTCTCCTCTGTGTAGTCCTTTACTGCTCCTACACGATTGTTCCCACTTTCATTCCTACGCTAACGACAGAAAAAACTTTTACTCACACTTGTCTTCGGCTGCACACAACATACTCCCCGATAAAAAGAATCACTGCGCGCGCGCGCGACCGGCGAGGTTCGCGTATTATACCATTATACGAAACAGCCCGCAAAAAGGACTGCGCTCGTGCACGCGAGAGAACTACGAGTATACAACAACACATCCGCTCCGGAACTCATGGATCTTTTCTTTTCTCTTTCGATTCGTGCGCACAAAAAAAACAGCAGCGATAAGGTGCTCAAAAAGAAAAATCTGCAGTGGGAATCTTTTTTGTGGGAAGAGTCTTTTTAAAATCACTTTAGAGAATATTTTACCGTAGGAAAGATCATCGATAATTTTCATCTATTTTTTAATTATTTTCGGTAAATTAGAAGTAATAAAAAAAAATAATTGTTTTCTTTGAAAAGAATTTTGTGATAAAATTGTTACTAAACTGTCTCGGTAATGATAAGAAAGTAATGTTTTTAGGAGATAAGGAAAGTAGGCTTCTATAAAAGAATTAAGGTGATAAAGACGAATTATTAATGTTTAATTTTCAAATATTTATTTGATAAATAAAATCTTCACGCTTCAGTATATATAAATTTTACACACAGATTTTTTTGAGCAATTCTGTTGATATTTTTGTAATATATATACTCTTTAAAAGATTATTTTGGTAATCAACGTGTTCTTAATTACATTTACGAATACAAGTATCCACACAACCACTTAAAAAATAGAAAACAAGATTTTTTTGAAAATAAATCATTATACAACGAAATGCACATGCTAATATTCTTCCTCTCCTCCCAAGACGGAATTCCATCGTGACAAAGGACCTATCATTCAGCACATCGGCACGCGCTCGAGTACAACCCGACCGATCGCCAAAATCCACTTTAAATGCCGATCGATGCCCGCGAGAGAGTTTACAGGCAAAATTTGAAGGTGCAGCAGCAGCAGCAGAAGCGCGCTCGAATGGGATAGAGAGAGAGAGAGAGAGAGAGAGAGAGAGAGAATGAATGAAGCGAGTCGCGCCAGAGCAGTAACATGGGGCGGAGGAGGAATTAGGTGAACCGCAAAAGAAAGAGAAAACATATACGCGTGTGCGCGCAGGAGAAATATAAACGTTGCTGCGCACACGCGCGCCGGACGCACGGCGGTCAGTCACGCTGCGCGAATGGGAAATAAAGAAGCAGAGAGTAAACGTGCGCCTGTGTGCTTGTGTAACGTTCGTAGCTATGGAATTGTGCGCTGCTAGCTAGATCTTTTTTTCTTTCGTTTTCAGTTGTTTGGGTGCACGAATTTTTAGAGCGTGCGTAATGGCAGGCGTGTTTGTTTTTTATACTGCCAGAGATTTAGATAATGTTTTAATGTCCGTTTCGGCGATAGCTTTTTCTTCTGTAATTAGGGAAACGGGATGGTATTTATTCAAATAGACTGTTTACCGTACAGAATTCGCTAATAGTTTTCATATTTTTGTTTTCTTTGATGAAATTTTTATTAACGTTTTATATTTCTACAGGTTTTTTTATTTTTACAAATTAAAAAAAAATATGGTTTTGTTTTTGTACACAAAATTTCTTTTTAAAAAACAACTAACAGACTAACAATATATGTATATAAATTCGAACATAAAGTAATATTGCAGAGACGTTTATTTTCATATTATTTACTCATATGATTGGAAATAGAACGACATACTGTCTTCAAAATATCCAGTTTAAGTTTATTTACAGACTTGATTTTGAATTTTGAATTATACGTAATTAAACAAATTTGAACACATTAACAAGCTTTTGAAACCATTTCAAGACATGTAATTCGTCCGAAGGTAATAATTTTTACAAGACATACCTCAATCGTAATTCATTTGGCGATAAAGCAGTGTAAGTAAGTAATTTACGTAAATACACATACAAATTCCGGTTGCGAATCTTTTAGATAGATTTTTTTTTCCATTGTCACGGAGTATTGTTTTCAGCTGTCTGTTTACAAGGTTCGTTACTTCATTGAGTACATGTGCAGAATGCGAAGTGAATTTTTGCATAAGCATTCACGTTTTATTCAAATTAAAGTGCATTCTAATCTTAACGTTAACAACATTTATAAATATTTTAATAATTTGTCGACTATTAAAAACATTTTATGCTTGACAAAAATATTTTGTCGTTTTTCTTGCGAAACCTGAAAAAAAACTTATTTCTTGATAGGTTCAAAAATTGTTTGGATAAAATAGGACACCTTTCTAATCTTCGCAGGACTCATATATAGACAGCGCTACCAGATCTTTTCAAGAATAAACAGCTTTCATAAGCCAGTTCAGTCTAAACATTGACTGTATACCGTAGCTATTAAAGACTCTTTATACTTCTTAGAAGATTCAAAACAAAAAATACGTCTTTTCATTATCCTATGTTATCTTCGACCGCTTTCTCGGTTTATAGTATTCCGTTTTATTTGATTGACTATACTTTTGAATCATCTGCATTTTTTTTTATAAGATTTCCTTTACTCAATGAGCTTTTTCCCCATTAATTATTATTTTCTTATTAATCACTTGATTTAATATATTATTTATTTGGTCTAAAATATGTTTCTTTTTAATGATTTTCTCCATTTAACAGCTTAACATAAACTAAATGTTTTGTGTTACTAGGATTTTCTGATGTATTAGGCGAATCATCAAGTTGAACACTTTATTGTTTCAATGCATTATGGTCCATAGCCGTTATATTAGCAGAAGCATAATCTTGATTCATAAAAATAATATGCATTATGTGGTTAAATGCCTGCGATTTATTAGAAAATTGTACCACAAGTTTTTGCACAAGTTTCGTCATTCCAAAAGAAAAAAAATTTATTCCACTTTTTTATATATTTACATAATAATACTTCTTGTGTAGCATATTTTGCTTTGACATAGCGATGCCAAATTCAAAGCCTTATTTCTGTGATCATTTATTTCAATAACTATGATCATTCTTCTTTATGTATTTTTATATTATTTTGATCAAAAGTCCATTTATTTCTAATGGAATCTTGACATTGATATCCGTATTTACACTGATGAAATCGTTAGGCTCAGTACTTAAAATGAATTGCATTTACTTATACTGTTTCATCGTTATAGCTGTTCAATTCATACTATCGTGAAGTCAGGATCTTACCTATCGATTGCCAATGTTATTAAGAAAATTCGGTGACCTACTTAGCCATGTCAACCTATCTTCCCCAGATCCACCCTATGGTTTTAAACGTTAAATGTACATTTCACAATCTAAGCGAATTCTTGCATTTCCACACCAGAGCTTCGATTTCCCGAAACCTTCCGAATTCCTTTTCTCGCCGTCGAACAACAAACACCCAAAGAGGGTATAACTAACATTCCAACCACCGTCCAACAGCATCGTTCAACCGAAAAACGAAAACGTCGAGCGGTAGGAGCCGCAGCGCAGCAAACTCAGCACGTGCGGAATGCACGGCGCGCAACAAGTAGGCAGACAAAGGCGAGGCGAAATCTATCGTTTCAAATTGGAGCAGGGCACGCGAAAATAGTGTGGGAAGATACGCGTGCACACGAAAGTCCGTAATTACGCGGGACTACCTGCGCTGTGTATAGTAGTGTAGTGGCATCGTGTGTGCGCTGGGCCCATTGTGCGCCCGCTCAGTCCGAAAATCCCCGCGGGGCCCGAATGTTCCTCCTCCCCATCAGCATCTCCTCTTTTTTCTAATTTCCTCGCTCTTGATTTCTCTCTCTTTCTCTTTATGTTATTTTTTTTTTAATAAGGGACGACCGTGTGTGTATTCGCCCGCGGCGTAGCGCGTTCCGTGAAATCTTCAGGGGGCGATTCTTGTTTCTTTCGGGACTCCGGTGGATATTCGCACGAGATCAACAACTCCGCGATGAACGAGGGAAAGGAGAGGGAACATATATGCGTATTGATCGCGTCAGGTCTCGCGGGAGATATGAGCAGTAGAGTCTTTGTTTAGATTCTGGAGATTGATATATGTGGGATATCGGGAGGCTGTATAGCGCGATGACTGTTTTGCATTTGAGTGGAAAGGAGAGGGTATGATAGCGTCGAATGATAAGGATGACGATGATAATAAGGAAAAGTAGATCGGCTATAGAAGGTATTTGTATATGATTGTTTTATAGAATATTCACTTTTAAGCTTTTTTTCAAGTTTTATAAGCAATGATATTTATGTGCAATAGTTTGATTTATCTACTATGTTAATTAGAAATACTCTTCCTTAAAATATAGAATAGAAATGGGGGGAGGGGGCTGTGAAAATTGTCCATTTTCTGATGTTTTTAGCTGTTTAAAATCGATGTAATCTTTATGTCTATTTATACACACATTATATTTAAAAATCGATTTTTCCCAAATTTTATCATTCTTCTCACTTCCTTTTCTCGAAAATCTTTCTTGAATTAAACTGAGTTCTTCCTAGAATTAGACGAGTATTTGATCAAAATTTCGATGAGATCCATGAAAAACTATTTAAGATAATCGGCATACCTATTACATACATCAGCATATGTATACTATAGGAAAGCTTTAAAATGATCTAATTCTGGAAAAAAATAGCTTCTAGACTTAATGATTATATTGTGGGTTGTTGTCACTCTGGTCAAAATATAAGGCTCTCCCGAAAATCGGCCGTGCTTAAAAATGATTAGGATAATTCGAGAATTTAAAAACCACACGATTTTAATGAAGGCGTAACATTCGTGAACCCCACATGCCGTCAATCACCATTACCATAAACCAGCAAAAAAGAAAACAAATCCATTAAAGTAAATCGACGAACTCGCATCACCGTGTCTTATTAATATCCCATAAAAGCCGCGTAAAACCAGGCACCTCGCTCTTCCTTTCATAACCCAAACACACTTATACAGCTCTCCTCCAGGCATCTTTCGCTAGAAGCTACTTAAAAAGTGTCGTCGAGAGCCGCAGCAGCGCGTATAATATATAAAATCGGCTATTCGATGCGCGGCGACTTGGGAGGCATCGTTAATAACCCCGACACACGCGCTCGCAGGGGGGGGGGTTATCTCGCGCGCTTTAAAAGCGTGGAGAGCGTAAGTAAGAAGAGTATATATGCAAAGAGTTGACTCACCATCTTAATAGTGTCGCTGCGCAGAGCCTTCTGAAGGGTTGACAGCTCGGTCTCGTGGCTCTCGTGCTGCGTACGCAGCTCGGCTGCTCTCGCCCTCGCGGATTCCTCCGCAATCTGCAACATAAAGTTCATTATTCGCGTTAAAATGACTATCAGATAGGTATGGGTATTATAGGCATATACACACGCGTAGGATGGGAGAGTCTCTATACGCGAGAAATCTAATGGTAGATGCACGCGAGTTAATTGAAGAGGCACTTTTCGGATTCTCTTGTGATTGGTTCTTGGAAAGGTAAAAGGCAGCCGCGGTTGTGGCTTTTACATTATTGCTACGAGTGTCGCATCATTGACTGCGTGTGTTTTAAGGTAAGAGCTTATGTTATGTGCTCTGTTCCTAGAGAGGTAAAATTTGTAATTTAAATTTTATATGTCGAATAGTAAGATAGCCTAAAGCTGCCAACCGCTCTTCCTTATTACGAAAAATTTTAATATGCGTTGATCTAACGAAAAACAAACCAAAAATCTACTCAATATTATATCTGCAAAGTTATATCAAATGGATGACCACTAATGGATGACTGTTACATATACTTATCTAATTTGAAGAAATTTATAGCATATAATAAAGAATCCTCAATTCATTTAATGAAGTAACGATATTTAATTAAAAAGTCCTCTTATGAAAGTAAGATTCGAATAGATAAGTATAGTAGTAAGGTAAACATCGTTGGTTATTAAGCTATTGGGGTATTAAATACTTGCAAATATTAACAGACTACCAACTTTACGTGCTTTAGAATTTATTTATATACTGCGTAAAGTTTATAATAATGATTCCCATACTAAATACAAATCGCTGATAATGAAAAATCGCATTTTGAGATTCATAAAAATACATTTTTACGTATTGAATTCTATTTAACTTAAAATAAAAACTTTATGTCGTTTAGCAACTTTGATATCGGAATTTACGGTAGATATATTAAACTGCTAAACTATTCACACGCCGTGCGATAGAATAATAAAGCGGAGCTACAGACTGGCTGGCAAGCCTGCGGGTCAGGGTCTCATAAACAAAGCAAAAAGTCAAAGTCTCCTGCAGCCGTTCATTAGCCAAATGAATCATCGCAATGGAGTTCGGGCGCTGCATTGATTTGCAGTGTGTAATTTACAGTCGGCCTGAGCACCATGATTCATAGGGTGAATCGAATGAAGCAACTGACCTCCGATATATTTTATTTTTAATTTTATAAGAGTTATTGGCCAGCTTTATAAGATCTAAACCTATTTTTTATACGGCAATAATGTCTGAAATTCATTTATTGCCTGCTTTGGCGTACATCAGTTGGTCCTTCCTATTTTATGAGTTTATTCTTGAAGGGTTTAAATATTATACTTTAAAAAATTATTCCAGCCTTCAGGAAACAGATTTTAGTAAGATATTTAGATAGTAAGAATTATCTTCCAAACGAAGTGTTGTCCCATTTTATTTCATTACAGCTTTATAAATATTTAGACTAGAAACTAGAATTTTGCAAAGATACAATAAAAAGACATCAATTTTTAATTATGATCTAACTTTTGTAATGTAATAGTTCATACCTTTGAAAAAGGTTTTTGATATTAAACAGAGGGTATTTGAGTATATTTTCGAATAGCAAAAAACAACTTCAAAGCGTTATACATTAATCTATATTTGAGAAATTTAATAATGAACTTTGTAAATCAGAATTCAAAAGATTAAATTAATCTTTCTGCTTTTATATGATAGACCAATGCTTTTGCTTAATGAGTAACATTATTTTAAGCTCCTGTGCAAGGCTTATCTATATTTACACCAGCTTAATTGGTTGCATTACATGCGGGGCACTTTTAGTAGAAATTCAATTATTTTGATCTTTATGCATAAATTGCATTGAAGTATATTCAATCCAAAATGAACTGTAGAGGACAATCAAATTTTTATTATATTGTCGATTTATTGATACAAGTATACAGTAGATGTTAAAGTATTTAGTGAAATGTTTGATACAGTTGTTAAAATAAAACTGAATTATGCTTTTTTGATGTTCAACTTTAAAATCTTATAATTTTTGAAGGGATCATCATTTTTTAACTCTTAAAAAAGTAAACGAAATTGCTTTTTCTAGTTTTCTTTTCCTTCTTGGAAACTTTGTGTAGAACGTTTCTGAACTAAATCGCTGATGTTTAACCCGTGCCGAGACCTCTTTCCCGGGGAAAAGTGACATTTTTGTTTGTATATTCTAATTGTAAATGCTTCAACTAAGATCAATTCGACATTTTTTTGTCAAAAGTAGCGATAAGTGTTATTTTTCAAGTGGGCTCTGGAGGACCCATACGGTCTTAATGCAATTTTTTTTTAAATTAAAATTTTTAAATTTTAAAGTTAAATCAAAATTATTATTTTTTTTTTAAATAAATCTGCATTATTCAAAACCTCGCTACCTATGATCAACGAGGTTTGATGGTTTTGTATACTCACGCATGTGCGCGCGAGTGTGCGATACAGGTAAATCACGGTACCTTTATATATTATTTGTTGGTAAGATCGACTGGGTCCTGTAGGACCCACTACATTTACGTAACATGCCCCGACAACAATATCATATTTTTAAACTTGGAAGGTAATCAATTCTTAGTATATTGTCTCATTAACAAAATCCACCACTCAGAATAAAAGAAAATCTACATTAACCCTTTTTTTACTATAAAATAAACCATTCAAGGTCCGAATTTTCATGAAATCCCAATTTTCATCGTCGAGCCCTTTTTTATTGTACAGAACGGGACGAAAAAAAAAAATAAAAAATTCCAATTTTAATTGATAGAGAACTCGCTTTTGGATGAAAGAACACGACTAAATAGGTAGGATCAAGAAATTATTTAATTTTAGTTTTTACATCATCTTGAACAACGTGGATCCTACAGGACCCCTACGGCACGAAAGGGTTAAAAAAAGAGCATTTTTTGCAACAATTTTTGTTTTGTTTTAAGTCTACAATAATTAAGTGGAATTTTTTCTGGATTTCGTCATATACATAAAAATAATATTGCTTAAATAACGTTATAAAATTTGCTCAAGTTAACTAAATAACAGGTGAAAAGTCAACACTGCTAAAATTTCCTAAAACATAAATGCAACAATTATAAGAATTTAATGAATTGTAAAAAATATACATTATTATTTTATCTACCACATAAAAATTTAACGTATTAATTGTAAAACTTCAAGACTTAATTATGTTTACGGAGATACATTTTATCATTCCAATAAAAAATCGCAAAAGAAATAGCTCTCTCACCTAACGACCTGAACTAATTAGTCTTTATCAGTCATCGTATGATGTATAACTTCACTGAAAAACCTATTGCTCTGTTTGTCTCTTTGAAGTGCGAGATAGTCGTGACAGATGAGGCGAGACTAATTATCTTATCTATCCGTTTTGGAATGCTAACCATCGCTTATGGGAAGGGGCGTATTTACAAAATCAAGTTACCGAACTACCCAGAATTTACGGACTATGTAAACAGCTTCTCAAACTGTAAGCTATTCATTTTATAATATAGGTGAATCATCTTGTTATAGTCAGAAATATTTTGTGCCAATTTGTCAGCGGTTGTTATCTATGGTTCTGATTTCTGATACTATCTACGTTTTTAATGACCGACTCAATTAATTTCAATTGAATGATTTATTTATTTACATGAAATAACCTCATTTATTGAAAAGGATCTTTTGAATTAAATATTAAGAAAAAGTTATTTCTTTAAGTAAATTCATATATATGTATATACATATAAAAGAAATAAAAAAATTCTCAGTATTTATGTTTTGATGAGAAGATATATTTATAGCGCCTTTTTAAAAGAAAAGTATTTTTATTAATTGAATAAATAAGATTTCAATGCATTTGTAAACTTTGAAACTGATAACAGGTGACGACAGAAATCGTAAAAATGCCTTTCCATACGATCTTTTCATAAGCAAAGCTAAGAGTTTCAGTCTTTCAATTCCTATGTAACATATCGGATGGATCATTTCTGTAATAATTCCTTCTCATTCATGATAGTTTATGTAATATTTATATTTTACTAGTTTTATTCTATTGAAATCATGAATCAAATAATTCGAATAAATGCATACACATATGGAATCGCGTTTTTTTTTGTAATACTTATGCTTTACAATGGTACAGAGCAAGCTCCAGATATCGATTATACCTTTCCTGAAGGATTTTTAATTGGTGTCGGTTCATCGTCTTATCAAATAGAAGGAGCTTGGAATGAAAGTGGTAAATTGAATTTTCGTTATTGATTAATTATGAGTTGAATATAAACATCTCTAATAATGATTTTTTAGGCAAAGGTGAAAATATTTGGGATCATTTTGTACATAATCACCCTGAAAAAATATTCAATCGATCAACAGGAGATATTTCTTGCGACTCATATCATAAGTATAAGGAGGATGTAAAATTAATGAAGGAAATCGGAGTAAGTATTTTAACTAAATCTATTTTTTTATAAGCACGTGATCGTTAAAAGACAAAATAAAATATCAATGTTTCAGGTGAACCATTATCGCTTCTCTTTAAGTTGGGCACGAATATTACCAACCGGATTTCCAGATAGTTTAAATAAAGAAGGTCTTCGATATTATCATAATATTTTGGACGAACTAGAAAAACATAGAATAATACCTTTAGTAACAATTTACCATTGGGATCATCCACAAAATCTTGAAAGACTAGGTGGTTGGACAAATGAACTAATGGCTGATTTTTTTGCTGATTATGCAGCAATAGTATTTAAAGAATTTGGATCTCGTGTAAAAATGTTCTCAACAATCAACGAACCATATATATTCTGTAAACAAGGTTATAGATCTTCGTCTTTTGCCCCAGGTAAATAGAAATTAATTTTTGGCAATATATATATAAAAACTAGTATTTGAAATTCTCGTTCATGTCTGGATATTAATAATTAATATGATTCATTTGGAAATTGCGTTATTTTTTAGCATTGAATTTAAGTGGCTGGGGAGAATATGTATGTGTACACAATATGCTAAAAGCTCATGCAATGGCATATCACATATATAATGACGAATTTCGAAGTAAACAAAATGGTCAAATTGGAATTGTTATACCATGTTTCCAATATTATAGTAAAAATAAGAATGACTTAAAATCTGCTGATATAGCTTTCGAATTTGAGTGTGGCTGGACTGCGAATCCAATTTTCTCTAAAGAAGGTGACTATCCTAAAATAATGAAACAAATGTTGGAAGAACAAAGTAAATTGGAGGGAAGAAGGAAATCTAAATTGCCAACTTTCTCGAAAGAATGGATTGAGTATATCAAGTAATAATATACCTCTATCAATAATGTTAAATAGGCTACGTTTATCAATAAATATTTATAGGAAACTTAGTTATCATCTTATATAACTATAATAGATGATATGTTTATTTTGTAGAGGATCTTCAGATTACTTTGGTCTGAATCACTATTCTGCCAATTTGGTGGAACCGTTGCCTAAAAATACAAAAAATGAATTGGATGATAATGGATTAAAACGTACATTTGATAAAAAATGGCCATCAAGTCAAAGTGCATGGCAAAAAGTAGGTAAATTGTGTTCGTAAAAAAACATTGGACATACTTCAATTTCTTTTTTAATTTTAGATAGTACCAAAAGGATTAGGTGATATATTAAGAAAAATAAAAAACAAGTATAACAATCCTCCACTTTATATAATGGAGAATGGAGTGTCCGAGGCAAATGTTGTAAATGATAATATCAGAATTCAGTATTTATACGCTTGTATGAAAGAAGTGTTGATTGCAATAAAAAGAGACAAGTGTAATATAAAAGCCTATACAATATGGAGTTTTCTAGATAGCTTTGAATGGGACAAAGGCTATTCGTAAGTAAAAATATTAAATTTGCAATTAAAAACTTAGTTATGATATTTTCTAGACTTTGACCTTTTATTTGCAGTAATAATTTCGGTCTTGTACACGTCGATTTCAGTAATCCAAACCGAACACGCACCCCAAAAAAATCCGTCTCATGGTTGAAAGCTGTTCTAAAATCTCGTAAATTACATCCTTCATTAAGATGATTACAATAAAAATTTCTAATGCATTTGACATTTTTTATTCGAAATAAACAACAATGCTCATTTTGTATTATTTTATACTAAGTTATATAAGCTTGAAAACTTCTAAAAATTTGTATGTTATATGTACTGTGTACAACTCATTTTACTGATAACAGATGTTTGATTTATTTTATTTTATCTTGATATACGACAACCTCTCTGTTATCTTTGTGGACTTACCAAAGTATAATAGAATATTCTATTTTGCGGTCATTTCAACTACTTGTAAATAAACAAAGAAATTTTGATGAGAATTTCAGTGGCTTCCACTACCAAATAAAAGTCTTGTACTATTTATGAAAAATGATTATTTCTAATTTTTTATCTCCAATAAAAACATAAAATATATAAACTAAAGGTTGAAAAAAACATATGTAATTATATAATAATCCATTTGTAATGATAGTAAAAAATAATAAAGATTACAAGGTTTATTATTAGATATGATTAAAAACACAGATACGATTACAATGCACTTTTATCAATACTAAACATACTTACGGGAACGTTACGTTAGCATCGAGTTTTGTAATGTCATCTTTCAACATGCATCAGAAGATTACGCCGGCTACAACTTAGTCGAGCCTCTGAGGTTAAGTGATCAAGTCGAGTTTTTAACAGTGTCGTTTCAAAATGATTCGGCAAAAACCAAGATGTCTACGTGCATTGTTTATACTTTTTAGGTAATAAAAATATAATTGTGTACTGTGAACTGTGTATTTTTATGTTTTTGTTCGTATAGTTTTTCAGTTTTTCCGTTTCTCAAAGGAGAGCAGAATATTGATCTGCGTTTTCCTGATGGATTTTCAATTGGCATCGGTACATCGGCTTACCAAATTGAAGGAGCGTGGAATATCAGTGGTATGAAGTTATTATTTAATTTATCATGTAATGCCTGGTAGAAACGTTAACGATATGTTAACTCATTGTTGGTTAATTTTTTAGATAAAAACGTTACATTAACATTATTTTGTTATTAAAGATGATCATTAAATTTTTGTTCATAAGAACATATTCCATTGTCAGTATTTAAACAGTGTAATTATAGTTTTCGATCCTTTAAATAAGATTTAAATATCGATTTTCGTCTTCAATTCTTTCATTTGATTAACATATTAACCAACAAAAATGGTTTATTTACTACCAGATTTTTTGAAAATTTAGTATGAATAAATATTATAACATGTATATATAATACTAATGAAATGACCAAGTTTAAGTAACTTATTATCTTTGTTTAAAAGACAAAGGTGAAAGCGTTTGGGATCGATATGTCCACGAAAATCCACACAAAATTGTGAATGAATCAACAGGAGATATCGCCTGCGACTCTTACCATAACTTCAAGGAAGATGTGAAACTGATAAAGCAAATGGGCGTAAGTAAACTAAATTATTGAATCATCATCCAATGTGTTCTTAAATTTTGAAAACGTTAATTTTGAAAATAGTTAACTACTTAATTTTTCACAATTGCTTATTGAAAAATAACTTTTTTATCGAAAGTGTTTCTGAAAGAATGGATCATACTCCACTCTTATTTCTTTAATAATATTTCATTTTCATTCAAATCCAACGCACCGCATGCAATACATCATCAACCCGCACGCTACACACCACAAGAGTAACGCAGTGCATCTTTTACCACGCAGCTCAATCACTACCGTTTTTCTCTCAGTTGGCCGCGCATACTGCCTACAGGGCGGGCCGACATCGTGAGCAAAGCCGGTCTGCGCTACTACCACGATCTCCTGGACGAGCTCGAGAAATATGGCATCAAACCGATGGTCACGATTTACCACTGGGATCACCCGGAGGCGCTGCAGAAGCTCGGCGGCTGGACGAACGAGATAATGGTCGAGCTGTTTGGCGATTACGCAAGGGTCGTGTTCCGCGAGTTCGGCCGGCGGGTGAAGTTTTTCACGACGATAAACGAGCCGATTGCCGTTTGCAGGGACGGTTACACAACGGGCACGCAGGCACCGGGTGAGAGAGAGAGAGAGAAAGCATCAACTCGGGATCCGCGATTAATTGATAGTGAAATTTTAAATAGCCCTGTCGGGGGTTGTTGCATAACGATCCTGACAACTGGACGAAAAGTTGAAATAAGAGCTTATATTGAAAACTTTCGTGATTGATTTGAATTATACCATAAAATGTCTAAATCGCTTAAAATAAGTACTTTTACAATTTTTTGCAAAAATATTAACATTTGTTAAATAACTATCTCGAAGTCTTGATTGTAAAAAATACAACTTTAAATGCTTTATTTGTAGAAATAATAAGAAAAAAACTGCAAAAGAAAGGAATATTGTACTATACAGATGACACTGTTGTCCTTCAAAGGGTTAATCAAATAACTTCATTCTCTTAGTCGATATAACTAATTTAGAGACTAAAGTTTTTAAGTTCCATGAGAATAAAGATTATGAAAATTTTCCCATATATAAACCAAAAAGTAAACATTTCACTCTTCAAAAAATTATTGCAGCAGTCATATTCAATAATCGATAATTTGATTGGCCAGAATATAAAAGGGGTGTAAGAATCCACTATTTTTGAATGATTGAGATTAAAGTTTCGAACTATAGTACTTAAAAATAATAATTAAAATTAAATTATTATGTGGAAGTTTAGTTCTTTTGTTTATACAATTTATCGATTAATCTTACAAGTAAAATTAATTAATTCAATCATAAGCTGAAAAATAAAAATATTACAAATCTAAAGCACTAATAATTTATCTGATTTAAATTTTTCCAGGTTACCAGTTGGGTAAAATAGCGGAATATCTCTGCGGACACAACATTCTGAAAGCTCACGCTCGAGCTTATCACATCTACAATGACGAATTTCGATCTGATCAGGGTGGCAAAATCGGTATAGCCTTGCCCTGTCCGCATCACTTTATAAAGAACGAGTCGCACGCGACAACACAAGACTTGGCTTTTCAGTTTGAGTGCGGTAGATTCGCTCATCCCATATTTTCTAAAGAAGGCGACTACCCCGAAGTGGTGAAGCAACGAATCGCTGAGAAGAGCAAAAAAGAGGGATTGCCGCGATCCAAGTTGCCTTTGTTCACTAAAGAGTGGATCGCATATATTAAGTATGACTTGAACTTGTGAAAATAAGTGTTTGGTTTCAGGGCACTTAACGATTACAGGCACTCATTTTCTCATTCAATTTTAAATTTCAAACACCTTTCTTGTACTGTCGTTTTTCACTGAATCCGTAGCGTGATAAAGAGTTATTTTCTAGAAATTCAAAATTATAAATGAAAAAATTGATTCCTGTAATCGTAGGTGATGGCTGGATCTAGCATGACCTTTTTCAACTGTATATCGTCGGTTGGGAGCAAAAAGGTTCTATTTCGGCTACGCGCGTAAAATGGTACTATCTCAGTTTCGCGTGTAACAAGGTTCTATTTCGGCTTCGTGCGAAAGAAGGTACTATCTCGGCTTAGCGCGTAAAAAGGTTCTATCTCGGCTTGGCGCGAAAGAAAGTACTATATCGGCTTCGCGCGTAAGAAACTACTATCACGGACGCTCCAGGATTTCACAGACGTTTAGGTTGAGAATCGCTGCACTGTTTTAAAACGCTGGGCTTTAGCTAATAGACACGAAATTATTTCCTTATTTTATTACCTAAATACTTGAGTATTGAACGCGTTACCTATATGTTCTTGTTTTAGTTGATGAATTGTATGATGCTGACATAAGAAGTGTTTTACAAGAACAAGAATATATCGTA
>JAWWEQ010022689.1:0-28092 GCA_035583055.1 Torymus tubicola | reverse complement strand
TTTTTCTCCACACATCACAAGTCCAAGGCAATGTTGGGGTTGGTACGGCCATGGCACACTATCTGCTGAGCGCTTCTCCTGAGTGTTCACTGCTTGGATTATCAGGAATGGTGTAAGCAATTTTTTTACTACAGGTGGTTCATCAGATCTTCTACGTTTTCGTTTTGTCGAATTCCGTGAAGCTTCCTGCGTCTTTTTAACATCTGTAGATTGGACTTGAATGTTTTCTTCGGATTCCGTCGTTGTTTCTTCTCCGTTTGCTAATTTTCTTCGTTTGACGATTTTCAAGCCGTCGCTTCCTCCTTTGAGCAAACAATTTTCTAAACTTGGATTAATGGATGCCATCGTAGTTCTACTAGTCTTCAGGATAACGAATCCGAATATTTTTACGTAGTCGTGGTATACGTAATAAAGTGGCGCAAGTAATTGCAAACTGAATGCCAGTAGTAGTTCTACTGATTTACTCTATCAGTTTACAGATACTTGAATACATATATTTCCGAAAAATATAGTGGAGTATTCTTGATGCTGTAGATGCTTGAGCGGCTAGTCAAGAGAGATGTCTAGTCTACAAGAGAGCTACAGACAGAATGATAGACCCAACCTACTACTTCGCCTTATATCCTTGGTCTGGATTTCCCATATAGATGGCGCTGGATATTGTCGAGAGGTGTCCTAACTTTCCACCTTAGCTAGGGAAACACTATAGGTTTCAGAAGCAATTAAGCAAAATTGACCTGCGTGAAGATTACGACAGGTTCATCTAGAATGCATTTTAATCCACGGGATGTCGCCGTCTTCTGTAGCATCATATCATATGTTATACCATATATTAAATGTCAAACGTTAAAATCCGTTGTTATAATATACATATTCTCAAAGCATCGTGATTAGAATAACTTGCCACAAGTAAATAGTCCATAAACACCATCGACAGCACATATATATATGTGTGTGTGTATCTGGGAGGAAATAATGGAACTTCAATTTAGATTAGATTTTTGACTTTTAAAACTTGTAATATGTTACAGGTAAATGGTAGTTTAAAGCTTTTTTCACGTTAGCCGGTAGGTATTTGGTTTAATTACTAAATAAAATCAAGGCTTTTTTGTATAGTATAAGAATAAGATTTATTCAATAATATTCTGAATACATCAATAATAAAATTACATATATATAGCTTATTAATTATTTACAGTGATATTTGGCATAAGTCACATTACACCATACCGCTTTTAATACAATTATCTAGCATAACCTTACAATTTTTCTCATTGTATTTGGTCAAAGTGTATATAACTTAAACTAATTCCAATCGTAAAAAAAATTTAAAAAATTTTTTCTCCTAACATCACAAGTCTAGGGCAATGTTGGGGTTGGTGCGGCCATGGCATACTATCTCCTGACCGCTTTTCATGAGTTTTCACTTCTTGGATTATCAGGAATGGTGTAAGTAATTTCTGTACTACAGGTCCTTCAGTTCTCCTACGTTTTCGTTTTGTCAAATTCCGTGAAGCTTCCTGAGTCTCTTTAACATCTTTATATTCGACTTGAATATTTTCTGCAGATTCCGTCGTTGCTTCTTCTCCTTTTGATGATTTTCGCGTCATCACTGCGTTCTTTCAGCAAACAGGTTTTGGTACTTGCATTAGTGGACACCATCGTACTTGTTACGGACTAATCCGTAATGTTAACCTCGAACTTAATATTGGTTAACTAGTTGATTGTTTTAGAAATGAAATAATTATGTTTTTACTTAGTTTCTGTGTTATTCTTTATTCTCTCTTTAAAAAAGTGATGAAGGAAAGTTGAAGCCAAAAGAAAACGTTTAGGATTGGTCGAGTCCGATAGATTATAAGCTCGTGATTGGTTGACGCTGAATTTAGCTCGGCGCTTAAGATTTTATCTAATTGGTCCGAAAAAAACGCGAGAATTTAAATCGTTTGAAAATTTGACTAGAAAAATAGAAATTAGAAGTATATTTTTTGGTAGAATCTGTTTTTACATAATAGAAAGCTGCAAAAATTATATTTCAGTGGAACCCTAACCTCAAAATTTGTCTGTATTAGTAAATTATAAGTAAGGTAAGGGTAGGCGAATGAAAGGAGGAGATACCTAGTGGTGAATTTGTGGGGCCGTTCGGAGCGTAGGGCATAAATTGACCTGTTCCGTGCGCGGTTCGGGCTGTGTTTATTTTTAAGATCACAACGGTACTGATTCCAATTATAAAGGTTTTCTCAACAATATTTCTACGAACTCAGGGAATTTTGCGTTTAGAGGATAAATCGTCATTAACGATGTTTGCTAATGGGTATTATGCTTAAAAAAAATTTTAGGGGCGTGATCGCCGACTACATCCTTAATGACGGTTCATGCTTTAAATGCAAAAATTACCTGATTTCTTCGATATAATTTTATTATATCGAAATAATATAAATAAGTTTATATTGGTTGTAATGTCGATTTTTTAATGTTTTTTGTACCAAATAAATAAATAACTGTAATATACAAATAAGAAAATATATTTTCTTTATAGCATCTGAGGTTTAGTCGTCATAAGACACGTAAACTTGTGAAGTTTATCTGTGTGTGACGTGATACCTTTTCAGATAGGCAAACAGAAACGTAAAGAGCTCTGCTTTTGCATTGGAAAATTCTTTTCTTGAATCTTATTGAAAACAGGCTAGTAAAGTTAAGCCGCCGACCTGCATTACCTTCAGAATTGGTATTATCATTGACACTGCAGTATGTTCAACAGAATTTCTTAAACATCAATTGTAAATTCTGAGAATATATGTATTACTTTTCAAAAAAAGTAAAAATATTGGCGAGTAAGTATATCCGTTTCTCTCTCTCTCTCTCTCTCTCTCTCTCTTTTTTATTTTTCAACGTTTATTAAAGATAAGAAAGTTATGAAATCAATCAACAAATTGTCGAGTATCTAAAAATCAATCAAATTTTCGCTGATTTTCTGCTAGATACGCATACTGTGTGTATGTGTATATATACACACACACACACACACATAAATTCATCGCGTAAAAGTCGGAAACAACTAGCCGCTATACCTTATAGCGACGAAAATATATACGTATAGCTGCAAAAGAGGCTATCTCCAAAAAAAAATTTTTACAGGAAAGAACATTTTCTGCTGTACTTATACTACTTTCTTTTTTTACTTTTTTCATCCATCATTAGGTATAGTTCGGATAGTGTACATGATTCACAAAGTGTGTGAAATCATACTCATTTATTGTATGATTTAGGGAATTTTGTTTTTTGGATTTAGCTAATTTTGCAACTAACTTCGGATTTGGCTTCTTTTATTTCACTTCCTTGTGGAGTTAGTGTATTTTGCTGCACATTAACACAAGGCAAAATAATTTTTCATAAATAAAAATAAAAAAATATTTTATTTTTAAGGAAAAAAACATTTTACAGGCAAATAAATACTTAAATAAATAGGTTAAAGATGTGTGATCGGATTCAATGGAAAGGGCTATTTCAAACAGGTGAAACAAATAAAACACCAAAGTTTTCTGTGTGGAACGTTTCTGTACTTTTAAATAATATAGCCTGAAGATGTCAATACTATCTCACCTCACGTGTGAGTCCGTCACCGACAAGTTTGACTTACCTTCACTATCATCGTCCTCTGATCGCTCGTCCAGCAGATCCTCGGGAGGCAACTCCACGCCTTCCTTTTTTAACTTCTTTCTAATATGGGATTGAATATTTCGCATCTCTGCTTTCAATTCCTTTAACAAAGGAGAATAACTTCTCTTGTTGCTCATTTCTAACCTCGAATTTCCCATGTGATGAATCGTGGCATACGCTTCGCATACAAAAAGCGTTAGGTATGACGAGCGCAAGCAGGAGTGGCGACCGGCTAGCCGTCACAGAGTAGAAAAGATATAGACGCTGAAGTTTGTGGCAACATCTGCGAACTCTAGCATAATATATAATTCAGTAAGAATAGCGACGTCTGATAAGTTTGCGAATTGCGGGCCTATTTCGATAAATAGAAGATTTTACTATTACATTAATTGTCGTAAATTAGCCGTAAATCACCCGTAAAAATAAAAAATTTATCGTTCGAATTTTTTTAAAAACAAATAGGGGGACCGCTAACTTGAAATGCAAGTTATCGGGTCTTCTCACCAAAACTCGTTAAAAATATCTAAAATGGCAGAATTAAACTGACCAATAATTACCGCTTAATTAGCCGTTAAATATCCCAGAAACCAAAGTAAAATATATTAATTATTAAAAAAATGACACTAAATTATTTCACACATACCGCTAACTTGATCACGTGTCATTTCTTAATAATTAATATTTTCAAGTTGATTTGTGGGATATTTAACGGCTAATTAAGCGGCAATTATTGATCAGTTAGGTTTGCCATTTTACACATTTTTAACGAGTTTTGGGGAGGTGGTCTTGGTATGCAAGTTAGTGATCTCCCCTTTTTTTTCTAAAATATGCGAACGGCAAAAATTTAAAATTTTAGAGCTTATATTCACTGCTAATTTACGGCAATTAATGCAATAGTAACATTTTCTATTTAGCGAAATGGACCCGCTATCTTATCAGACGTGAATAGCGAGTAATTAATAAAAGCTAGAGTGCTAGAAGTAAATTATTGAAAATGAAAATGGTTTGAGATAAGAAATATTGCATATTTTGTATAATCTACTTTTATTTATGTATTTATTTATATAAACATTACATTGGAATTCAGTATAACACCGAATAACCTGACTAGTATTTTCTCTTGATTAAAAAAAGTGTACATTATAATTCACTAATACGATCTAGCACCAATTGTTCGCATAATAAATACTTATAGCATTCGTACCAAGCATACACTATTATACATAATATTCTTGTTATAACAATAACATTGCTACCGTTGACAAATAACTATCGCGCTGGCAGTATGCGCATTTATGTATAAATACCTATATCGTAAACTGTATATAATATGTATATCATTCTTATATGTATTAACAATAACATTGTAAAAATCTAATGATTAGACTACAAGTGATGTAGATAGATTTAGAACGACCTAATTAATTGGTTGTATTTCTGCTGCACTTTGTAGCCTTTGACCACTTCACATTTTCTCTATCCAAATATAATACTGCAACAATTTTGACAAGTATAGCCGCTGCAACATCCAATCCTCTGTCATTAATTCACAATCCAACCGAATCATTGCACTTTCATTTATGTTCATCGTCTAGGTGAAGCGCCGCCGCGTTTCTTCCTCGTCTGCTGGTACTTAGTGCACTTCCGTCGGAACTTGCGCTTCGTGTCAGTCTTGCCGTCTTCGCTGCGGTCGCTCTCCTTGCGTCCTGATGCCGGCCCTGATCCAGTCTTACGTACGAGTAGCCGAGCTGCCTTGCCACTCTTGCCTGCTCTCGGCATACCGGGGATGCGTTTGCGCTTCTTCTTGCCTGATTTGCCTGCGGTAGAGGTAAGTATTTTAAAGCTGATGAGGTGTTGTTAATCAGGGGCACGCAGAGAACTGTTTTTTGATTTTTAAATTAAATTTAATTAAATTTAATATTTAACATTTGGTATTTCTTAATTGGCTTATTTGATTTAATTCCATTGTTTTTTTGTACAGTTTGTTTTTTGCCAATTTTTGGTAATTTTATGCCAGTGACTGAAGAAATGCTTCGAAGTATTTCAATATTCATATTAAGCACAGTACCATGCGTTGATAATTTTGTTACATGTAACGGCAGCTGCGGAAGAATAAGTATTACGTACACGCGTGGGTAATATTCTCTAAGCAGGCAGAGAAGAGGCACGGTAGCTGAGAGGTCGCGCGGCAAGAGCCGCGGTTGCCGATTCGAGCTCGCGGCAGTATTTTCGAGTGAGTTTTTCGGCAACGTTCCTGCCCTGCGCACCTCGCGAGACAGAAAATAGTAGTTTTGCGAGTGCCGATCAGAAGAGAGAGAGAGAAAACCGATTTTCCACGAGTTCGTGAGAGAGTGAGAGAGAGCGCATACACACGGCCTGCGAGAGTGCGAGTGAGAGATCGGGTGGGTGCGAAAGATTGACGGCCGGAGCCGTAACCCTGCGGCCGACTTCGCTAAGAGAGAAAGCGAGAGTGAGGAACGGCCGCCTATCACTGCTGTGTGCGATCTCGTACACCACCGACGACCACCAGCGATGAAGTCGCACACCGCCTACTGTGCTATCCCGGCGAGGACTAGCGCCGACGAAGGGTAAGCCCTGGACAGGCATTAAGCGCGTATATAGATAGCGAACCCGTCGGACGCCGATCGTTCGACGGCATACCTACGAACGGGCGAGGCCAGCTGAGATGCGCGGCGGCCGATACACTCAGCCCGGGTCAACGGATAATGAGAGCCGGTGCACGTGCTGGCACGTGCACGTGCACTGAAGCGCAACTGCGAGAGCGGGCGCACCACCCGTATTGCGTGTGGTAGATAGTGGCGCTCCGCATCTTATAGACGGTTTTGGCGTAATATACGGCCGCGAAGGCAAATAAAGGAGCATATCTTTGATACAAGCCCTGCTGGAATCCTTTTTCCTTCTGCGCCGGATTTTTCCCCTAGGTGTCGGCGAATCGAACCCTGCCGCCGCCGCACGCGTGCTGCAAGGAAAGCGGCGCGCATAACTGGCCGGCTGGGAGAGCACGCTCCCAAGAAAAACGCGACGAAGAAGCCGCGCGTTGTAAGCGGGCACGACGGCCGACGGAAAGACGCCGGATTGAGAACAGTGTCGCCGTGGGTAGGCACGACAATTCCACTTTGATAAGCCGCGGCGGAAGAGGCAAACGAGAGGAATTAAGCCCGTTACGTACAATAAAATTATTTCATTAAAAAACTCTACTGAATACATATTTCTAATCTATCAAAATTTACAAGCCTTACCAGCAGCCTGACCGGAATCCATGCCAGCGATGATGGCTGCCGCGTCGGCGTTCAGTCGGGCTTTGGCCCTATGTGGTGTTACCGTTACCCTTATGAAGGCGTCGTAGAGGACGTCACCGCAAGACTCGCCAGCACAGAACTCCTCGCCGCAGTCGCCACATATGCGCACGCTGCTTTCGATTATACCTGCGCGATTCTTCGCCCGACGTATCGGACTGACGAAGCTGCGGCGTTCACGCGCTTGGGTTTTCACCTGCAGCTTGCCCATTTCTACCTGAAATTGGGTTCGTTTAATAATTAGTAATGGAAAATTTATGAGAATAAAGTGTGGATAATATTGATGATATAGCACGTATATTTCGTATAGTTATATTCTCAATAACTTTTTATAGGTATGGCCAATACTCGGGAAAGTTTTAAAGTTTCGCCATGGTGAAAAATATTCACCATTAACAACTCACATTAAGAACAACAGTTAATATCTTTAAAGTAAATTGTAAATCTCGATAAAACAATACTTTTTCATTTAAAAAACAAATCAATTTTTCACAAGTTGGACCTAATATATCATTTGAAACCGTAAACCTAGAACTAGTCGATTTTCAGATATACACTCAATGGTATAATTTATTAGATTACTTCAAAATAAAACTATTCTCCACATAACATTTTTTTACAAAGTCAATTCTTTGCAATTATACCTAAAACCCTGATATAGATAGAACCTATTTCTTTTAAATATTATCAGTTTATTTTATTTCACTTATTTTCATAATTTTTTTCTGCTAAGTTTTCGATAACGCAACAACTTACCAGTCGAGAAAACATCTCTTCATCCTGTCGAAGCTTCGGTCTCAAGGATGTAAGCATTCGCCAGTCAATAGCAACCTGCTGAAGCTCCTGTAGGTTCAGTATTCTCATATCAGGTGGAATCGGGTCGCCGTAGCCCCATTCTCTGTCCAATGCTCGAAGCTCTTTCTTAGTGGTACGCCATGAAAATTCCTTATCTCGAACCTTCATATCTTCTTTCTTTACCTGTTTATCAAAATTACATATTTCTTTTAAGTATACGTATATTAATTAAGTAAGTGTTTCCACTGCTAAACGCTGTCTCAAGTTTTGTTACTCTAAATCATACACTCCAAATCATTGAAGAACCATAATCCTAAATACCTGAATACTAAAATATATTCGCGAAACAACGCCAGGCTCTGTAAAATTTGACCTTCTCACCTTCTCAGCCTTGATTTTAAATTCAGGACAGCATTCCATAAGTCGCCTGAACTCCTCAGCCGAGTTACACGTGGCCTTGCTTAGATCAGGAATAAGATTAGCATCCTTCCTGTCATCCCTCAACAAATCGTCCAATTGAAAGTTCGCCATCGTCTAGTCTGTAACGTACAGAAATACAGCACCCGTCGTGTACGTAACCGTCATGATTCGTACTTCGCTAGCTTGCACGTTCCCTTCGTTATACACTTTCCTTTTCAGGCTCGCGCGCACGCGTATGGTGTCTATACATTGTCTATAGTGTAAGCGAGATGCAGTGCCTGACTTATATTATTTACGTATGTATGTAAGTATGTATGTATATGTACATGAGGCATTGTTGGGTTAATTGGAATGTAAGGTGCACGATTCGCGTTTAGTCGGATTAGAGATGCTGGTGAACGTCGTCCCAGTCGTCGTTGCGTCGCTTGGCGTAGGGTCAGTAGAGCTCGGTTATAGGCGAAATTGGGCATTCTTGGAGATCCCATTCTCTCTTCTTCATGATGAGGCCCTGTAGGAAAATGAATGAACGTTATGAGGTGACTAATCAGTATAGGAGTTTATCAGCTATTACAGTTTTCCATTATAATGTGTTGTTCATGAATAAGGTAACTCGAGGTAATTTAGTCAGTTTTCTAGTTCTCTACATATCGACTTATCCAAAAGTATAAATGTAATCGATATCGACAGATCATTTTAAGGAGGTAGCGGGGTGTTCCTAAATCTTTTTTCTTGGTAGTATATATTTATCCTACTTTGACTCCGTTTCAATAATTTTCTTCCTATAAGGCGAATTATCTCGAGCTACCTTGCTTTAGATTTTTATTCTAACCATATATTGATTAAATACAAACAAAGTAACCTATTGATCGTAGCTAATACGAAAGTAAGTAAAAAATTATAACTAATCTCGTTGATTAGTTTCAGCGAGTGCTTAAGTGCTTATATAAGTAAATAGATATCAACGTCTCGAACAATTACGATTTTATTAAAATATATCAATATATTCTTACTATATCCCTTATTCATTAAATTCAATCTCTACTATATCAAAACCCTGCCTCTACTCATCATTATACAACAATCACTTCATCAAAACTCACATTCCGCAGTGACGTGAGATGCGACAATATATCTTCGCCGCACCAACCATCCCCATCGGTATGTTCATTCGACCCCACACGCCTCTCAATATTGATCCTTCCATTTTTATCTGTATGCAACGGTACCAGAGAGTTAAGACTATCCATTGAAGCATCTGCGTCGTAGTTTTCCAGACGCATTTTCCGACGCGATGAGCTGCGCGACTTAGCCTTTGTCACGCCGTGCTTCCGCCGGCTTGGCGACGGTGACCTGCGAAAGTCACTGCAAATAGATAAGCCGACAATGTCATTGTATATAGGTACTTTTTTTATATAGATATTTAGAGAGATATTGATAGGAAATGATTAGAGAATGATTCAGAATCGTATGTTTTGTTCAATTATTATATACCTACTATAATATAATATGATATCATCGTTAGTGTGATCACAAGTTAGTGTCAAAACAATTTAAAATTTGTCATTAAAATTAATTCAATCGTATCGAACTCGTATTGTATACACAAATTTTGTAAACATGCGAATATATATGTAACTTTCATTTATGCTCATGTTCAATGAAAAAACAATAAAAAAACTTCGACCGAGTGTCGAATAATGTCCATGACCTTCAGTTTAGTGCTGTGTAAAAAACAAATAGTTTTTACGTAAAAGATGAAGTAATATATATAACATTATCCCATCGGGATTATTACCTTGATCCCTCGTCGCTAGTCTCGATCTGTCGTCTCCTCAGTCGCATGCGTCTCTGATAATGCGGATCCTTTTCGCTCTGGGTCCTGTAGCGTGTGCCTGGACTGAAACACAGTTTTATTTCTTATCACTACGAGACGATCGCACTAATTGTCGCGCACCCCCTTATGAAATAATACCATCCCACTACATTGCAAACGATTTTTATGATATTACCGATTGGCATTCCAGCGAGGTCGTGATTCGAGGCTCGCGCGGGTTTGTGGTAGTAACTTTCCTCGTGAAGTCTTCGCCGACGGTTCATCTACTTGCGTCGATCTGTAATGAAAAAAAAACAGATATGTCATTGTTATTTTCGTCGTTGATGTAAGACGATGTCTCATCTACATAATTGACGTGTCACCGATTGGGAGATGATTAGCTTTATTTAATTTACATAATTTGCTAATATTTCTACAAATGACTTATTTTAATTATAATCACGTAAATACAAGATAAATGATAAGATTAGTTTTGCACACAGTTAATCGTAAGTGATGGCTAATGATAACGGCTCAAGAGATTTCTTAAAAACTAAAACTACTATAAAAGCGTTGCATCGCTGACGATTAACTGGCCATTTTTCCTACCCATTTGTTAAGATTCTGGAATTTCTACCAGGGTAATGTTCATATAGTTCTTGTTAGTAATTCTACTGGTATAGTGATGTTGGAAGTTGGGGTCAATAGAACAATGAATAGCAACAGTAATATTGTTACGTCCGTGACGTATTCCTTAAATTCTTCCATCAGTAATTTTTTGAAAAGAAAATGATGCGATTGCGAATTCCTACGATACGGTGTCTACGCGACACCGCAACGGAGTGTACCATCTTCTTTAAATTCATTTTATACACACGTAACGATTATACTTTGTAAGCACTTTTATTTAACGCAATTCAAATACGACCATTTAAAAGATGATCGAGATCTAACCTAAATACTTATTATAATAAATAAGGCGAAATGCGCCGCCCGCGTCAGTCACTCAAGATAACTAAACCGAGAACTCCGTCGGCCCCTGTCGAAAAACGAGAGTAAATCAAAGAAATATAATAAAAGTGCAATAATAAACCAAAAGATAAAGTAATAGACGGTTTAGCAATATATGAAATTGATCAACCAACAACTGATATTGGGCTAGAAATGCCTAAAGATTTTGATACTATTGATATTATACAAAATATTTCATTATGTACCTAAACAAATTTCTAACGATGATTACACACTAATAAGTCAACTAAATGATAAGCAATATAGATACCATCACAATTTTACATATCATTTAAGAAATAAAACAAATGAAAAAATTTATCATTGTGTTACGGGTGGTGCAGGAGTTGGTAAAAGTAAATTAATAGAAGCAATAACACAAACTATATTAAGATATTACAACTCTATTCCTGGAAATGATCCAAACAACATTAATGTACTTCTTTGTGCTTATGCTAGCAAAGCTGCTTTTAACATTAAAGGAATAACCTTACACTCAACATTTTATTTACCGGTAAATAATGAATCAATGAACAAATTACCACCAAATCTTCAACTTCAGATGAATCAACTTTTTAAATCAAAAGAGATACAAACATTAATGATCGATTGACAAATGTTACCCACCACAAGAATCAGTACATTTATTCCACACTAACGAACAAAAGGATAAATTCAATAAAATATGTGTAAATAATTCAAATAGTGAATGCTACCTAATAAAGGCAATTGATATTTACATTCGTAATGCTAATGAACAAATTAAAACAAACATATTAAACTCTATCAAAAAACTACCTCCTCAAAAAACTCAAAATTTGTCATACGAAATCATTGCTAAAATTAATATCCGATATATGATAACTGTAAATATCGATGTTGAAGACGGACTTACAAATGGAGCTTGTGGTCGTCTCAGATACGTAACATGGGGTCAAAGTAAAACAGGCGAAAAATTAATTTTACGAGTATATATAGAATTTGAAGATTCAAATGTAGGTAAAATAGCAAGAAATAAATGGAGAAATTACATGAAAAATAAGAATATTAATCATAATTGGACACCTGTTGAACACGTAGTAAGAACTGTATCAATAAAACGTAATAGTATATATACAAAGTTTTAAGAAAACAAATATCCATAATTCCTGCTGAAGGTATAACTATCCATAAATTTCAAGGTAGTACTTTTGAAAATATTGTTGTTCACATAGGAAAACGCCGTTTAAATACAAGATTACTTTATGTTGCTTTGAGTAGAGTAACATCTCTTAAAGGTTTATTTATTGAAGGGCACTATATCTTCAACCAAATAACAATTCTTTTCATCCTGCAAAATATGTACTAGAACGATTAAAAAGAGAAAATACTATACAATTTAATCTCAAATTTCCCCAAGACTTTAGAACAAATGACGAAATTTTAGTAATGTTTTATAATGTAAAATCATTACACAAACATTTACTCGATAAATCTGCAGATAAAGCTTTTGTCAGTGCAGATATATTAATTTTCGTTAAAACATGAACACTCAAAAATGATCCACTTGTTTTAAAAGAATTTTCACTAATTTCAATTCATGACTGCGAAAATATCCGAAAACCTTTTGGTTATGCTGTTTTTATAAAAAAATCTATCCTAGAAAATAATTATATACAAAAATTTTATGATAAATTTTTTGAACAGCAAATAAGTGTTACTGGAATCGTCATAAATGATAATATATTAATATTTATTTATAACAAAACCAATGCACCATTCCATCAACTACAATTGATGATTAACGAAGCCTATATGTTGGCCAAAAACAAAATTCTATCTTATTCAAATATTATTATTGTTGGAGATTTAAACATTAATTTAAAAGATGAAACAAATACAAAAGTGCAACAACTAATAAATTTAATGACGAAATTGAAATTATTACATGTTACACCTTTCAATCATGCATCCACAATATATAATTCACAGACTGATTACTGTTTTCCTTTATCCAATAAATTGAAAGCTTTTTATTATGAAACCATATTTAGTGATCATAAAACTATTTGGTTTCAATTATAAAATGCTTATAACACTATGAAAGAAATATATTTCAAGAAACCATTATTCAAAGAAAATGCATCTTAGTACAAAATTATTTTTTATTTAATTATTATTATAATAATGATTAAAATAATGTTATACTTAGAAATAAGCCGTACTATCAATGATTTAAGAATAATGCATCTAAATACAATGTTAAAACATTCTACGAATATAAAATTGATAATGTGCAAATTATTTTATATGAAATGTTGAAAACGTAAAAGATATTTTTATTAATACTCTTAAATGAAATACGTAATGAAGTACGAGCAGCCTTAAATAATAGCAATTAGCTATTTATAAAACTGTTACACTTTATTATTTAATTATTAAAAATTGTAATCAATCAACATAAGTAATAACTGATATGTTTCTATAGTATAGGTCTTGATTGCAATGTTAGATAGTAATTTTTGCTAGTATTATTATAATTTTTATTATAGTAAATGCCTTCGTAGCTTCAAACATAATGCTGTAAAGAAATCTATTGAAGATAAGATATGAAATTCAAAATTATTAATGTACGATATTTCTTGTATTGATATATATCAATTCATATTATAGGCGTTAAAATCCATGACTCATCAATTTTATTATCTTACCATTTTTATAGATTGACTCGTTACCTATGGCGATATTAGATAAATTATCTCGGGAAGCCACCTAACTAGTATAGAGGCGTTTTTTTTAATACATCTTTATTTATCACTGTGGTAATCTTATCATCCTTATCGGATATTTTATATTTTATATTATACATTAAAAGCTTATTTTATCCTTTCTTCAATTTAGTTATTGTCCGGCTGTCTTATATTGTAAACGGGTTTCTAAAATTATGGACATGTCTTCTTTTCGAAATACTATTATTTTATTCTTTGCTATTTCATATGTGCATTCAGGTAAGTACTAATAATAATAACAACAATAATATATAAATATTAATATTTTGTTATTTTTTTATTAGCTTTTGCCTTAAAATGCCACCGTTGCACTTCATATGACAACCCAGATTGTAAAAATAATGTGAATGCAAAGAACTTTACTTACTCTTGTGGTTCTCCACCGTATTCGAAAAATGTCGCACAGAATAACATTTTTTTCAAAGGTATGTACTTATACTTGAAAAAGCATAGTAAAGGTTGATAGTTTATTCCCAATAAAACAAAATTGTGTTCTCTTATAAATGAGTCTTAAAGGGATGTGAACTGGATAGCAAAAATTCATTACAATTCAATGATTACTATAATTATACTGATTTACTCGAATTCGCTTGCACTGCGTCATGTAATACAAACATTCTGAAAAGCTTTGGGAATACAATTTAACGACGTTTCAAATCTTCTTGAAATAAAGTTTTAACATTATATAAATTGTGATTTAATTCATTTTAAAATAATTAGTAATTACGTTATGAAGAACAAGTGAATTTAGATAAGTCGCTAATTGTAGTAATGATTACGTTATAACGAATTACTGTTATTTGACCAGTACGGTAAGACGTATAATAAAGGTCGACATTCAACACCCTCTTAGTAAGAATAGTGTAGTATAATTATTGTTATATTTTATATTGTATAGTGACAAAATTGTAGGAAGTATTTGTCGTCAAATTTTTATATATACTATATTTTAATAGCATGCATTACATTTTGATGATTTGAAAATCAAGTACAAATTAAGCATTCTTTGTATGTATAAAGATTGTACATAAATTTCGGGAAACGGTATTCAAGAATTCTTCAAGCTACCTAATTTTAAATGGGCATTATTTCGTTTGAAAAGATGTTTTTTCTTTAAATTGTAGCTTTTTATATATTTATGCAATAACGGTCGACAAAAGGCTTTGAAATTGGGTTTTAATTTAAACTTTGTTTTATGAAGAAATATCAATTTCTCAGCAAGTGAAAATGCAAATAGGGTGAAAAACGGTTGAAAATGTTAGCCGTAAAAACAGGAAAAAAATGGAAAGGATTCAAACCAGTTTTAGATGCTATTTATTTATTGCTCACAGTTTCAAGAATAACGATTCACGACAATTAATTGCCAGTATTTTTTTTAAGGCACTGCGATTTGATTCTCAAAGTCTTGTTAAAATCCATCAGACAAGGACCACGCATTCGTCTTATTATAAGACCTTTGGTTTTCTTTGAATAACTTTATGGATATATTCGAAAAATAAAAAATTATTTTTATACATTTTTTTACAGAAGTTTATAAATAAATTTATCTACGATGTTTATGACTTTTAAAATTCAAAATCATTTAAAAACTAATTTAATTGGAATTTTTCAGCTGACCATCCAGTCTCTTATGCATCAAATGTGACGTGGAGCTGTGCCAAATTAGTAGCACGTAAGTACTAACAAGATAATATTAATAAATTGTTTGAAATTAAGAAAAAGATAATAATCATCCATTTTGTCACAAAATATTTAAATTGATAATTTTAAGGCGATCTAAGCTATAATCATTTCCTTTAGATATATCTGTTTTAAAACTGGCTAAATTCTAGAAATACAGATCGACACTGGGGTTTTTATTTAATTAAATAAGTGATCTGAGTTGACTTCTGGAAAATCGAGTTTGTCAGGTGCTCCGTGTGTGTAAATACTATACTCAAATTTACGGTATGTTACATTACCTTAAAGCGATGTAACATCGAAAAATAACCTAATTTTATTATTTAATTTAATAAAATTCGAAAATTTATTTGGAAAAGCAAGTATGTCAGGCGCTCCGTATATGTAAATACTGTACTCAGAAATTTTTTTTACTGATTCTATCAGCAATTCCATGAAATATGCTCTTTTTGAAATAGATGAAAATTCTAGGAATACAGGTTCCTACTTACCCAACGCGGTTTTTATTTAACTAAATAGTTTTTAACTATTTTTTTTCAAAAAAACGGAGACTGTCAGGCGCTCCGTATGTATAAATACTATAGTAAAAAAAAATTTGGAGTAAATTCATTAGTATTTGCAAAAGATATTCACATTCTGAAATTATGTCGGTATGTCACATCACCTTGAACTCGTATCGTGTACAGTTATTAATATTTTTTGTATGTATTAATTAGTTATATCTGTATAAATCTACAATAAAAATGCTGATATTTATTCGTTCGCTGTAAACGTTCGAAATTTCAAGTAACAAAATAAATAAAATTTTAAAATTACGAAGCGTATCTTCAAAACCTGTTATCTAAGCTCATACACAAATTACTTTTTATCTTTCAGACAATACCACATTGGCGGTAACTGTCAGAGATTGCGTACCCACCGCTAGCTCAGATATTTGCAATGAAATAAAAAAGCAGCTTGAAGGATTGGAAGTTGTAGTTGATCACTGTAGTTTATGTAACAGTGATTTGTGCAATTCGTCATCAAGCTTCAGCATCAGTTACTATTCCATTGGCATTCTAGTATTGGTGTTTACTTTTATGAAATGAGACACCAGGAAATGTTTACAAAACTTTTTGTATCTGTTACAATTTAAGGAATAAAAAATACACTTATTTTGATTTATTTTAATTATTAAAGTTTCAGAAAGTGAGAAACAAGAAAAATTTCGAATTATTTTACTACGCTGCTTTTGATTGTATGTAAATTTCGGAGAAATCAATATATTTAAACTAATCAAAACTTAAAATAAAGTTTATTTTTGCCTCAGCTTTCCAACGATGTAGGTAATTTTCTCAAAAATTTTCATTTTTATCTTTCAAAACTATAAAACATCCTAAATCACAAAAAGTATATTTTTAATAATTTTTTTTTTAATAATTTAAATCGAAAGTTGATCATTTTTTACATAGCAAAAGACATTTTCCAAAGAGGGCTCAAGATTATTTCCTTAAAAAATAAAAATAACTCGCCTATATTTCTTAAAGAAAACTATTTGAGAACTTTATGGAAAATATTTTTTCTATGTAAAAAATGTCTGATTTTTAATCTAAATCATAATAAAAATATATTAAAAATTTACTTTTCGAAATATAAGATGTTTTATTTTATTTTTAATTAAAAATAAAATTATTTGGAAAAATCACTGGAAATCTGAACAAAAATACATTGGAAACGCTTATTAAACATTTTTCTTAAGTACATTTTACTAGCTGAAATACGAATTAGAAATAGCATAATTTGGTGCTCGCGCGCCAGGCTAAAAAAGTTAACGATAAAGAATTTAGGACCAATTAAAAGACTCATCATAAGAGAGTTGAAAGTTAAGGGGATCTATAACAGAAGCATATACCCCTACCATAACCGGTATATTCAATTCTATTATTTTTTTCTGCTGCTATATAAAACTAGATAAAAGAGAATTGCCTGGTATTTCAGTTTTTCAAATTATTTTGTAATTATTTGAAAATTTCGAACATGTTTGTCAGATAATGCGAAGTGCATAGAATTGCCTTAAAATTTAATTACTATATTGATTTTTTTTAAGTTTCTAGAATTTACAAATGCTGTAAAATAATATGCGATATATGTGACCCGAGTGGACCATGGCACGACGGGATTATAGAGAATAATTGATAGGATTGTAATAAGAATATTATTTACTCTTGTGATTTTAATTGACTTACGTTATCTATAATACAAAACTTAAAGGTTGCACCACCCATGAAGTTTCTGCTAACACTTAATTTTTTAGGTTCATACGGCAATAAATAATTATGTAAATAATTAATTTTTAGTTCTTACAATCTATATATATATATATAAATGCCATTAGGACATTATATAAGCTTTAAAAATTAGAATTCAGACTAAAATTGTACTTTTTTTTTTTAAATCTGTGTATTTTGATGATTTAAAAAATTTTTTTATATATAAATCGCTATAACAAAAAATTGATCATTTGCTTTACATAATTATTTATCGCAGTTTTTAATATGCTGTCATTGCTACATTAAACCGTTATCAAATGTAGAATATATAACATAGTTATAAGTGTAACCTCGTATTTGTTACTTAAGCATCTATCATCATTTATATGAACCAAGTATAAAGTATTAAATAAAAATATTTTATCGATTATTACAAAGAAAAAAAAATAATAGTGAAAAGCTAGGTATGATTTTTTTTTTAATAAACCAAAATTATTTAATTCTAAATTTCACTTGACTGAAACTAATCATTTTTATATGCATTAATAACTTTGACGAATAAGATTCACTGACAATCAACTGTCTTCAGTAGCCAAACCTAACAATTACTAGATATATAAATAGTCAATACGCGGACGTCTTTTGTTTCGCAAACGAAATATGCGTCAGTATATATATATATATATACACACACCGTATAGTCATCACTCTTATTCATATATATATATATCATAGGTACTGCAAGACGCATGCGCGCAGGGGTGCACCGTTAGCAGACGAATCGCCATTCACCAAAGGCCAATAAAGACCAAGCCAACGGACCCCTCTAACGAGACGGACGCGTCGGAGTGGGGGAGAAATGTCAGCTTCGTTTCTTTTGTGCGTTCATTTACACATCTGCTGCACGCGCACGCTGTATAGGTAAGATCTATAGTCTACACAATAATATATATAATAACTTAGTCTTGAACCGCAACGACTATTGAAACGACGCGAAAACTTCTGGAATCTCGACGCGGAAATGCGACGCTTTGTGTTCTGTCAGCGCGACCGTTGAGCTGATAAGACGTACACTCTTCGATAACATATGTGTATATGTTTTGCAGTCGACGTGCGTGTGTCGCTCACTGCAGTTCACCCGTCAAGTAAACACAACAGCGTCGAAACTCCCATTATACATCATTAACCATGTCTTCTTTGGGAACGACGAGGAACGATTGCGAGGCTGCTTTATCGACGCAGGGTCAGGTGAGGCTAGTGAATGTCGCGTACGCCTGGACGATAGACAATTACAGTACTCTGTTGCGTGAATCATCGTCGTCGTCGTCCTCAGCAACGTCGCCGGTGTTTTCATTCGAGGCGAGCTCGGCGCTCAAGTGGCAACTGCAGCTACGTTATGACGTCGAGAGGGCGCACGTGTCGCTTTATTTAGAACTCGTCGGGGGCCCAGATAACGTTGGCGCGAAATTCAAATTCTCAGTTTGGGACCGAGTGGGTGAACAATGGCATAAGGTTACTGGAGCTCATGTGTTTGTTAAAGGCAATACCACAGCGGTAGTAGCTAATTTCCTGACCTACGATCAGATCCAAACATTGTTGTTGCCGAATGGTGCACTAAGGATATTGTGTCTTATCAGCACCGAGAAAAAAGAGAAGGAAGAAGATGCATTGAAAGAGGAAGAGCAGCTGAAGGTGGCCGGCGATTTTAAAGCTTTGCTGAACAGCCCAGCGTTTAGCGACGTCAAGTTCTTGGTGTTTGGTAAGGAGTTCTACGCGCACAAGTGTGTGCTCGCAGCCAGGTGCCCTGATTTTCTCAGTGCTATTATGAAAAGGATCGGCAACGACGAGGATTACAGCAGAGTCAAGTGAGTTACATTTGTTATTAATAAAACGATGGCTATTGTCGTTTATTTTATTTGTTAGCAAATAATAAACGTAGTCTATCTTATCTGTCAATATAAGAGAATTTTATAGTGCTGTTTTTTTATTATCAAGGCAGCATGTTATCAGTAAGATTTTCAGAAAAAATTGAAACGCATGTTATTTAATAAAAAAATTCTGACATTAATTGTAAATTTTTTCTTTAATGATATTAAACATTAAATTAATTAAGTTATACGAGTAGTAACCAATTCAAACGAATTATCTTTTTTTCACAGATACAACCCTCGTTACGAGCTGACGGACGTCGATCCTCAGATAATGCTCGAGATTTTGCGCTTCATTTACTGTGGCAAAGTCAACGGTTTCGAGGAGAACGCGTTCAACTTGCTTTGTGCTGCGCAGCGTTATGGCGTTGACCGCTTACGCGTCATCTGCGAAGATTACCTTTGCGAGCACGTGACTGTCGACACTGCGGCGTACTTTTTTATGTATGGATCACGTTTCAACGCCGTCAAACTCGCCAAAGCGGCTCTTAAGTATATCGTCGCGCATAGGAAAGAAGTGTTAAAGACAAAGGGTTATGAAGATATGGTGGACAAGTATCCAAAATTGTTAGACGAGATTTATCGGGCAGCCGCGTTGGGGATAAAGGCGTAGTTGAATAAGGAGTTGGTTGTAACTCATGAGATCGACGAGAATGAGAGAGTAATTAGAAAATTGTTTAGAATAAGAGACTGCGAAATGCGTATTTTGTTGTATGCGTAAGAGTGAGAGGTTATGTACGCCTATGATACCGTATAAGACTTTTGATAAATCAACAGTGTAAGTATAGACGTAGTAATGTGTGTAATTCGACATACGTATTACTGTATGTAACATTCGATTGCACGCTTACTCTGCGACAATAAACTTTTTACTTAAATTATAGTAGACTTGTTAAAGACAATTTGAAGTTTTTGTGATGATAATTGATAAGTGCCTAATTGACTGAAATGCAGTTTATCGATAATGTCGTTGCCATAGATGTAGAAAGATTGTTATAAAAGCTATATCTACGTCGCAATTATAACGGAAAAGTCTCCAAAGGACAAATGTTCTTAAAAATTTTTTTTTTTTTTTAATACTTTGTATAAGAATTTATACACTTATACATTTATATACTAATCGTTTACATACTGAAAAATGGTTTGTTCTTCTTATACTTTAAATATTTTTTATACGCTATAAAACAATAATTGATATTTTTAAAAGTTTGTTCATTATAGCGAACTATTGTAACTTAAAAAATTAAGAAAACAATCGTATATTTTTCAAGCTGTTCATGATTTTCTTAATCATTCTTTACTATACTTTTTTTTTTTAAATAAAACAAAATATTAAAAATTATTCACTCACTTTTCAATATCCCTGCGACTACTGTTAGCGGCTTCCTTGCGTTCCTTTGATTCTTTTATTTTTGATTCCTATAAAATTAAATGTATTAAACATACCTCTATAACTTTTGAAAAATTATTCAACAGTTATATATAATGATAACTGTTATTATATTTTCATAAAAACTCTTTAACATCTACCTAATATTAATGTACGTGCAAAGTTATACAGTTCAAAATCTTATAAGCAACGATAACATTGCTCTACATTATTATTTGTCAGAAATTATGATAAACAAACGAAACGTACATATTATACGCGTTCATAATAAACCGATCCTCTTACCTGTCCACCCTCAGCCTCACAATCCGTCTGTGTACCACAATCTCGTCCACTCGGCGCGCGGTACTTGCTCGGCGTGAGTAATCTGTTCTCGACTATCCTCGGCGATGTCCTCGCCGTTGCTTGTAATATCACTGGACTACTACCAAGTCCACTGAGTAGAGCACCAAGGCTAATCGTACCAGTAGAACCGCTACCGCTATCAAGACGACTGCCACGTGGTGAAGGTGAGAGAACCAAGTTGACGAGTTTCAAAGGTGACTTGCCTTGTAGAAGATCTGGATCGTCAATGCGACCGCTCAGTACGATTGCTACTTCTTGGCTGACGGGTACACGTACAGCATCTACTGGTGGTGTCGTCGGGTCGCTGAGGATATGACAGTAAGGTCAGTATATTGTAAGTTATAAGCATGGGTACTGAGAAAAAAAGTTGGGTGAAAATAGAAGAAAAATTGCGCGTAATTGAAAAATTTAATAATTACTTGTTGGTGAAATTCAACGTAATAGAGGGGGAAAATATTTGCTTATAATATATTTAACGAAATTTCTTATATAGGTACGGTAATTTTGACAAAAAGTTTTGTAATTTTCACATAACTGTTTTCTCGATGTGACAAGTGATTTAGGCATCGTTGAAACTAGTATAGATATATATGAATGATAAACATAACATATAAACGTTTAAAGAAAATTCTTTGTCGTTAATAGAGCTAATTCATTTATTTATTTTCTAAATTTATTTTTGTAATTATATCGTGTGCAAAGTTATATTTTTAACATCAAGGAACTTTCTTTATTTTGTAAAATACAACGAAATACAGAATGATCAAAATAAGTATATAGAATATTGGCACATGCAGAATAAGTAGATTTTGTGAAGGCTAATAAACACAATCTTCACATTCAATCTACGCGAAAGCTGCGGTTGATATATGTTGCTTTTAATGCGTAGAATGTAGATGAACGTAATTTTGAACTAAAGATGTAAGGAAACGTTATAATTATTAAATCTTACGTCTTTTAATAAAATATATCTCATTTCTTCACGAAGTAAGATAAGTAACGAACGATTTTTTGTAATACATTGATTTTAAGATAATAATTACATGAAAAAGTTATGGTAAAAATGATGACTTTAGTTACATGTTTTGAAAGATGGACTTGCGATGCGATCTTATTATTCAAACGTATGTAGAAAATGACATTTGAAACTGATTCAAGCAATGACGATTTTATATCAAAATATAAACAATATTCAGCATACCTTATAATTTCTACATCTGATCACGAGAATAACGAGAAGATTACGTTGCAATTCTTACATTCTCTCCTACATTAATTCGTATATATATATATAAAACACGCCTCAGAGTAGTAATATTTCAATGTTATAACAATTTATTGAATTGTATTGTGTCTATACATATCGTACAGCAAAAGTATATAACAAGAACACAAACGATATATCGTAGTACTACATAAAAATCATGCACCTTCAGAGAGTTTTTCATGCACTACTTACTTACAAAACGAAATCAAAACCTTTAGTATAATATACGAAAAACAGCATAATTATATATAAGCACTTCACTTATAAAACTAGACCTTAAACAACGTTAGAAAAAAAAAACAAAAATAAATAATTTACTGCGTGTCCATGTTGGCTCCGCACTCGCGTCTGTTGAGCGCCTGTTTCGCTTCCTTGTCCACAGGTACGACGACGCCGCGCGTCGTTGGCGCGTTCTCTTTATCGTTGTCCTCTTTCGAATTTTCATTGGACTCGTGTCGTTTACGTTGTTGTTGTTGTAGACGTAATTTTTCTTCGCGGGCTTGACGTTCGGCCGCTTCGATCATCTCTTGCATTGCTCGTGATTTTTTTGCTTTCGCAGCCTCTTTTTCACGCTGACGGCGTTGCTCTTCTTCGAACCTGCGGTAATAAGAATTATATACAAGGGGTTGAGTAAATTTGTAAAGGATATCTTTTGAAATAATATTTATAACAGTATATTAGGAACCTTTGTTTTTCAAGATCTCGTTCTCGCTTTATCCTTTCCTCTTCGGCCCGTTCTTCTCTCAACTTCTTTTCCCTTTCTTCCTTTCTCTTTCTTTCTCGCTCTTCAAGCTGTTGCTTTATCGCAGTCTGAAGTTCCAGAGCTTTTTGTCGCCTTATTTCGCGTTCTTGTAAAATATCGGCGTCGATTGGCAGATTTTGACCTCTCAGATAGGTTTTATTCGTATCCGATCCTAGAGATCCTGTTGTCGAGCTATCCGGACTGCTTGCACTGTCATGATTTATTACTAGTACCTAGAGAGTGAAGGGTTTTGGTATTCGAATTGAACATTGTTAAATTTTTTTTCAATAATAATAATAACTAAGCGATTCTAAATAAAAATCAGCTTTATCTTATTTCTCGGCATATATACAGAGAAAAAGGAATCTTTATATTAAAGAAGTGTCATTCACTATTAACGAATTGACATTTGGATATTAACGAAAGAATATTTCTTAATAGTTAAAGAAATTCATTAACAGTTAAGAAATTATTCATTCGAAATGTTTTCTTATACATTAAATACGTGATTTCTTAACTATAATTCATATGAAAGTAACATTTTATTGAAATCAAATCTCTATACGAAATTGTGTATTTTTCTTCAGTTGTAACATGAATTTTGATAGATTTTTATAGTTATTTAAGTTAAGTATATATTTGGGTGTTACAATTTCGTGAGCCTTAATATGATCAATAAACCAACAGCTGTGCTACCTTTTTGGTAACACGTTTTCTTTCCTTTAATAATTTTGTTCATAATCCCAGAATTGAATCACTTTGGCACTATAGGCACTATTGAAGTTATTGTATAGATTGATCCACGAAATGAAACGACAAATTCTTATTATTCTTTAATAATAATTTAATTTGCGTTTATCATAAATACTACTCACGTATGTAGTATTTAAAAGTATAATTCATCAATTGCAAAGATTCATTTTTCTCTGCGTAGAGCACAATTTTAAAATGATTATAATCTGCATTTTTAACAATTTCTATAACTAATTATGCTTTCCAATAATAAATATGACTAAAATACGTTTACGACTGAATAACTCGAATCTAAATTTCTAAACTCATTTAAAATCTCTAATGACAAACAATATCATATTCATCTACCCTTTAAACCCCTTCGACCACGTAACACCCCACTACACCATTTCATCGCATTCACACACACACATACACCCACCTGTGAGCTATGATCCAACCTCGACAATCCACGTTCAAGCCAGGACGGCGGTGGTGGATCTTTAGACGTCTCTTGGCCCCATACACTACCCCATCGTTGTCGATTAAACTCGCCTGCAACAGTTGCACCAGTGGCTCGTAGACTCGCTAGTTTACCGCGCGACGTTGTAGATGCAGTGGCAGGTAAACCAACACCACGACCGGTACTCTCGTCACTGTAGTATGGGTTCTGCCAAGTACGCTCGCCCATTGCTGCGTCTGGGTTGTTGCAGTTTACTGTGGGATGCGGGGATGATGTAGGTTAGAGTGGTTCGGTGGAATGGTCCGGATGATACAAATAAAGTTATTGAGATATGGTATACGGGGAGAGGGTAGCTTGGTTTGATTGTAATTTTGAGGTAAATTTTTCTGTCAACGGTTTAATACAAAAATTGATGGAAAAGGTGTGAGGGTTTTGGGGAAAGTTTAAAAAAATCTTTTAAATATATGATCTTTTTGTACAAATAAATAAATAGATTTTATCGATTAATACAGGATTGTCTTAAATAACTTTTTTTTAAATAAATTTCTTAGCAAAAAAGAGTAAAAAAACTTTCATTCATGTAGATCTTGAAAAATAAATTGATACTAGTAGCGTAAAATACGTATTTAGAAACATTTCGTTTAGGTGAAAAGTATATACTTATTTCAAATAAATTAAATAGTCATTTTTTTGTATACTATTATGTTTATTTGATACAGCGAGAACTAAAAAAAAGTATATCACAGCGAAGCTAGTCTTAAAAAATTTATGCAACGAGTGCAGCAAGTCTGCGTAACATTTTACTATTGATTTTTCCGTGTATATGCGTGTCCCGAGTTCAAATGCAACAATTGATACAGTCATCGGCCTTTCCAGAACTATTGAGTTTGTATAATATTTCGTGACTTAATTTTCACAGAAATAATTTGCGTAAAAAAAATACTTTATTGATTACTGTACGACGGTATAATTACTAATAATTAAATAATCTAATTATAAGTTACAATTGTTTGATCTAGAAAACAATAAAATAATAAAATGTACAACGTAATATTTTGATACTAAATCAGATTAAAAATTAAAAAAAAAAAATAAGTTAAATAATATTACAAGAAATTTTGCACCTCCTTCATTCCCTAATACCCCAAATTCATCTGCCTACAACTCACATAAAAAATCCACTTACCGTGACAGGGCAACGCTACAACTTGCTGTTGTAGTTGTTGTTGCTGCTGCTGCTGGGGTCCGTCAAAATTATCACTAGCGTATCCAGACGTTTCACCTTCTCGTTCCTCCGGACCTTCTCTACTACAACAACCACGACGTTGTTTATCACGTGTACCCGAGCGATACCTATGATGATGATGATGATGGCTGTTATGATGATGATGGTGTGAACACCTGTGGGTAGGCCTCGACTGTCGGCAACCACACTGCTGCTGATCGTCCAGCTCCTGCGAATCCGGATTATCCTGGTTTAGAAAACTGGTAGTGGTACGGTGCTTGTCAAGGTGGGGAGAGAAAGGGGAAGGGCTGTGGTTATATTGTTGTTGTGGCTGTTGCGTGACCGGGGAGGATTAATGCGCGAGAAGCGAGATTGTGTGCGTGTGATATTGGACCTGGGAAGTCATGGATGTGGGACGAGGGGGTGGTATGAGTGCTTGAATTTTCTTAGGTAAGCTGTGGTGGTAATGTTTAATTGAAATTTTAAGGTAGGGGTGGGGGAGGAATATTCTTTGAAGAATTTGAGCTTCCGGGTATGATTGACCTGAAATTTTTTGGGGTATATGCGTTGAATTTGTTACTGGAAAAATTTGTTACTTGGGAACAATGATATATAGTTGTTCCTGCAATTTTCAAATTGCACGTTTATCTGCATGCATTGAGATCGGGGGGGGGGGGGGGAATTAGCGGTAGCAAGAATAAACAGAGCAGATAATAAGAACGTTTAACCCGGTTTCTGCTATACGTATGATGGACTTGAAAGATTGAAAAGCTACCGGGCAATTTGAGGGTTGCACAACACGCAAAGTGTGTAAATTCGACACGGTATTTTAAAACTCTACTCGGGCGTGTACTGTGTTTTTTTTTTTGTAAAACTTCTTTTCGACACAAAAAAGTAACTTTGCTCGCTTAATCGTTCAGATAACAGTTTAAACATTTCCGCGTTCAATGTTCTGTATTATAGGCAAAGAAGCGAGAAGAATATTTTTAAAAACTCTATATAAATACTTTTTTCTCCTACTCTTTTTGAAGCATGCATATGCAATTTTCTTATTTTATACTATAGATATTGTAATAAATTATTCGTACCATATTCAACGTAATTTCGTTTGAAAAGCAGCTATCAAATACATAGTGACAGAAAAAAAACAAAGCCTCTTATATCCCCCCCTTGTACATTTTAACAACTTTAATCGTTTTTATAACGAGTTACATGTAAGTAACTATAGCTAGTCTTAAAGTACGAGTTGCCGTACTGTATAAAGACTGTAGGCAGTTTCGAAGCAATGACACGTTTTTATTACTTATTTATAATCGGCATCGATCTAAATTACCGACAGTCATTACGCGATACACTGTTTGTCCCAATTAACGTGGCTTAATTTTCCAGCGATAAAGAAAAACCAGAGTTTCCGGGTCAATTGCGGTGAAATATTTAGTATATAAGGATTAAGCCGCACGGCTCGGCATTTAGTGTGTGTGTATATATATATATATATATAAAAGCATGCGAGGAAATTCATTACGATTTTTTTCTTTTTCCAAAGAATCTACCAATATATCATATTAAAATTAATGAACGCTTTTTATCGTACAAAACATTCATTCACCACTACAATACACCTGTGCAATTAAACACCCCGAACCAAATCAAAATGCAAACCTCATATAATTCACTATATGTTCAACCTAAATTTTCCGCTCTAAAAATTTCACCCCTCTTATATTCGTTCACCTATATAATAAAAAGAAACCACGCCAGAGAACCGTAAATAGTGTAACACACGTAACGTGTGTGTGTGTGTATAGCTTGGACGTACAGCGCAACATTGTTATCAAGCAGATCAATGGCGTTCCACTTTACGAAAGACATATCTGAGTAGTAGACGGCGGCGGCTGACGATCGCGCGCCCTCGACTACTTAGCCAGCACAACCGCGCGGTGCTCTCGTATAATATACTATTTGCTTTCAGAACCTTTGTTCCTTCGAATATGGAGTTACGGTTAAGTTACGTATATATATAGTTTTTTTATAACTGAGTGTGCGTAAAACTTTTTTCAAATACTTTAGACACTGAACGTTTAAATTTAAATAATATAACATCGATAGAATCGAAATTGATTTTTCATATTTCTTTTTTTATTGACGGGGGCTTTACCCCCTGTGGACCTGGATCCGCTTCTTCCCCCTATACAGCAACACCTCATCTATCGATGCATATATATATGGGCAGTTCTCAGGTGAATCGAGAGGTCAAAATTTTTTTTTCTTTTAAAATCACCTAAATCGC